>VDFB02342600.1:0-18304 GCA_007258455.2 Sequoia sempervirens | reverse complement strand
CATCAATGCTACACTTATTTGTAGAATTGGCATGACCAACAACACCATTACATTGTTGATCACACATGTCTTCTTCAAACAAAATATTCAGTTCATATCCATCATGTTGTTCTTGTGAGCTTTCAAAAGTATTGTCATCATTTTCCTTGTTGGAGCACTTTCCACTTGAAGAGATTAATTCTACCTCTTCCTCATGAGAGAAATCATAGTCACTAGGGCTGCAAATAGAATTGAAATCATCGTGATCACCCATACAAGAATACTTTTCAGCTGGTTGTAAAATTTCACTTACAACACCATTGATCTCATCATGAAGACATGAAACTTCAGAATCAACAGGATCTTCAACTATATATTCAAAGTCATAGAAGAGAAAATACTCCCAGTTTCATCTGCATCATTGTAGCCTTCATCTGCTACAAAAAATATTCTCTCTATTTCTGTATTTTTAGAGAAAATAGAAGAAACTTCAGATATTTCATTTATCTCTTCATGACCATCATGGCTGCAATCTTCATCTGGGTACATTTCTTCTGTAGGTTGTTCAAAAACAACTTCCTCATCACCTAATGATGCATCATTCTTGTCTTCTACTATACCATCTACATTTATTGGACTAAGTCTTGAAAAAGTACCATCACATTATTGAGTTAGGAGATTACTTCCATATTTATCTATCATTTCTTCAATTACTGAAAGCCATTGATATATACATTTAATATCAGGAGGTTTCAAATGAGCTGGCATGGTACATAGACCTGGCTCAAGTCTTTCACAAAAAACACCAATACACACTGATTCATTAGGTCTATTTAATGCTAGTATAGTAAACAAAATCTTCATGAATCTATCATGAAAATAATAAGAGGATTCACCCTCAAATATTTTTACATCATATAATGCATCAATAGGTGACATGTTCAACCTCATTTTCAATTTTCTCTTCATATTCTTCTTGGGTATCCGATTTCTTTCTTCAGACAAGCAGTCATCATTCACTTCACCAAACTCATCCATCAATAGTTTCTCAAGATCTTGCCATGAACATATAGAATGCATTGGTAAACTAGAAAACCAGTATTCAATAGTATCTTCTAAAGTTCTTACAAAAAACTTCATGATAGCATCTTCTTCTACTATTTGACAATCTTCCATTACATGAAGAAAACCTTGTACATGTTGTGATGCTAATTCTTCAAAACCTCTTCTAAACTTAGGAAATTTTTCATTAATTCTTCTTGGGATAGAATGTGGGTAACCTTGGATTTGACTAAAATCCAGAGGGTTGTATCTTTCACTAGTGAACACATTCCTTTGAGGACATGGCTGTGTTCTAGGAATGATATTATAGATTGTAGAGGGAGAACTAGGACATCAATACATATTTGAAATTAGAAACATATTCCCTCTACAAGTATTCAATTCCAATATTCTTCTCAGAATATCCTAATTTATTATTTCCCTTTTTACTAGTATCTTGAAATACTGAATAAGGGACAGTATTATCTAGAAATTTTTGTTGAAAACCTTCATACAAAGATATTACAATAGAAAATAACCTAAGAACTGCTACAACCAACTCTTCTGATGATGTAGAAACTTATGTAGAGTTGCCACCTCTTTGAAAGAGGAAAATATATTCAAGGAGCAGAAAGCTTCTTCCAAGATCCATGTATTTTTGAGTTCTCTCCACCAACAAAGCACTAGACTTCAAGAATACACCAGAAATGTTGTAGCAATATCCTTCAAGTATGCAGGTCCTTGGATCATTCTGACCCAAAACTATAGATCAAAAAATTGATTGACTCTTCAAATGGATAATACTAGAGTTATCCCTAGTGGAGTCGCCAATCTATTGGTTCCCAAATCAACAGATGCAATGAGCCCTCAAGAGTAGCCACTCTCTCATATTCAGACTCAACAATTTGATATGGCCAACGGACAAGATTTAGTCAAGGACTGAAATCTCCTACACTTTTGGCTCTGTTAAACCAAGGAGGGTAATCCCAATCAGTATATTTATAGATACTTGTGTGCTAAAGTATCAAATACACTGTAAAAAGATGTTTCTCCTTCAATTGTTTGAATGACACAGTACCCTAAAGGTTTGGATGACCTTCATAGCAGTGTTTAATTCAAAACTAGGAGATGTAGAGAATTAAATTATACACACAAACAAATTGAGACTGAGAAGTAAATTTGATTTAAAAATTATAGTTGCTCACAACCAGTTTCAGGAAATTACAACATTAAGTGACCAATGCTATATCCCAGGGTGGAGTCATCTAAACCATGTAATAACACAACATTCAATCTGTCATAATCATATCTATCATATGATACATTACACCATTGATATTCAACAACTAAACTAGTTATACTTAGCAATCCTAGCACACTGTTGTATAAACCTTTATTCGTGTTACTACAAATTAACTCATTCTTTGTATGAGAGTAATAACATCAAATAAACATACATGGAAAGACAAGAAGCTAAATAATAACAATCTTTGATCACTCATATCAAAATTTATGCAAAGTGAACAATGGAGACAACTAGTCCAGAATGATATGCCATTTATATTCAACTATGACAATGTTGTAATTACATTCTTTATTCCAAAACTCAGACTACTAGACAAAGATCTAAAAACTAGCAATATACATTAAACCCTTGTTACAAAAATGTTCCCATGAAAACTAAAAAATGTGCAACCTCCTTTTAGAAAATATAAAATTTTCACTTAAAGAAAGTGCAAAACCCTAAATGGAGATCTTCCGATGACACCTAGCACATTTAGGTCCACAGATCAATAAATTCCTTTACTTGCTGAAGAATCTTCAACCTACTCTCTGTTCATTTTTCATCTAGTTGCGTGAAAATGGTGTTCTCTATAAAAACTCATCCTCAACAATGAAAACATCACATAGTGAATATTTTATTCACTTTATTAAAATATTATCCATTCCTTCTTTTTCCTGTGTAAAATATTTTATCCTGTGCATCTGATTTCTCCTTTTCACTCCCAACAATATTATTTTCCACTTTGTATTTTAAAATGCTTGCCTTAACATTTGAAGGCACATTTAAAATATTTACCATGCTTTTTATTTGCACCCTCTGTGAAATATTTTACTTCCAACACATAAAAGTTTTGATTTAATTATGAAGACCTCAAAATAATTTTATTTGGCTGCAAATAAAAACTATTTTCCTATGCTTTTACACTTTAATTTACCTTGAATTAATTCTCCACTTTTAAAAGAAAATTCAATTACTTACGGACAAAACCCACGGGCCCACCATTTCATTTACGTCAACATTGCTCAATATCACACGTCTCTCATTTATTTGGGAAAGATAAAATCAATTAGCGATGCACGATAATAATTATGCAACCCATCTCATCGTTGATAGCTAATAAATTTGGGAATGCAAATATTGAAATAGCGATGCTCGACATCATGTTCTCCAACAAAGAAAATGTTAACTCCCCTTTTTTATCGGCTGCAAAAGACCTTTACCCATGAGTTTACAAATTTTAAAATGTCCAGCATTTTAAAATATTAAATTCATTTACTTTGTATTTTCCTAAGGCATCCAAAACCTTTTACTTAGTGAAGAATTTTTTAATTCTTTTTACCGGCTATAGAAAAATTCATTCCTGAGAAACCATCGCACATCGTGGATGCAAAATGGAAGAGGTAACATCTATGAGTGTTGGGAAATGAAACAATAGCCATTGCTCATCCCTGATTTAAACTTAGCACCTCTGTGAAATGAGAGATGTGTAATGAAGCAAGCTCATAATGATTTTTTCTTATAAAGTTCAAAGTTGTCTCAAGACTCATTCAATGAAAACCATTGGTCATCATTGATTTGAATCAGCTCAATCATTTTCAAATGGAGATGGGCAATGGATTTTTCTTGTGAATATGTGTTGTCGCTTTTCAGCCAATCACAAGCAAGAATTAAACTTGCTTTTGCTCAGAACATTTGAAATGCATTTTATACTTGCCCTAAATGCATTTTTCCATTTTCACAATATTTAAAATATTCAAAATATTCAAAATATTTTAAATATAAAAATTTGAAACATTATAAAAATTTGTGACTTCTAATTACGCCTGTGGCCCAAATAGAGAAATTTCATTGCGCACAAATGGTGAACCTTGGAGCCGAGATTTTTTTTGTGCGGCCATAATCAATTATTTAGAGAAAACCCAATAGATTGAAAAATCTATTGGGGACTAGCTAAGTCCAAATAAGGGGAGTGCAGAGTCACCACTTCTATTGGTTGGGACTAGTTAAAACCCTAAATGGAGATCTTCTGATGTCGCCAATCTGTGTCAATCTGGAACCCTCAAAATTTTTCATTCCATCTTAAACCCTTATTTCCTTTGGATGTAGGGTGTTATCTTGAGAGTTTAAGGGTTGCTATCTACAAAGGCTTATAGGGTTCTATTTGTCCATTGACTCCCTATTACCCGTTGCCAGTTATTTTAATGCATCTTTGGTCATTCATTATCACTTGGTAACCGGTCCTTCAAGCCTAAGTCTAGAATTTTATATTTTTTAAAATTGAGTAAGGAGCTTTTAGCATTTAAATCCTTCGCATTTTGTGACTTAGAAATTTTCAAGTCAATTATTATCCTAGGGAGTCCCCTTCATTATGAATGACTAGTGAACACCATTATTATCCTAGCGAGTCCCCTTATTTGGACTTTAAGGTCCGTACTCCTTACTTCAGTCTCTGTGAAACCTAAGAGGGTGATCCCAATTGTGTTTTCAAATACTGTATTCAATTAGTAACACATTTATACATAGATTTTATTCCTACTTATTGCAAACAAAGTTCATTTCATCAAAGATTTGGCGGATTTTCAAGTGAGCGACTAGTTATTTGCTAGGAATTGGGGATAATCCTACTTATACTATCCTTGGAAATATTTTTAATTGAATATTGTCTTATCTTACATCTAGGGCCAAGAACACTATCTTCTCATTCTAAACAAGATTCTCTGACAAAATGATCAGTGTCATCAATTGGAGCCATAGAGTCAAGTACATGAGGATCAGTAATTTACAAATTACTCAGTTAAGGAAGAAACAAACTATCTTTGTATTGCTTTGCATTTACGAAAAATCACTGTGTAAGAAACATTTACTTCTTAGAAATCCTAAGCCATTCCTTACAAAGCTTATAACCCTATTCAAGCATTTTAATTAATTCCTTGAATTAAAGCTGAAAACAAAGTAATACATTCAAATGAAATATTTGAAGACAAATTGGTGCAGGAGCACCTAGGAAACACTAACCAGTTAGGAAGTCTAGAATGAAGTTTTGTTTTTGCAATTTTATCATGAAGGTCATGTTGACCATTGAGTTGAGGAGATAGCTTAGGGATGTGTTTGAGCTCTAGGATAGAAGTTGTGAAAGGATGGATGAGTTTAGTAACTCACCTTACCTTGTTTTCTAGAATTTGGCAAAAGTTGAAAAACACAGTGCGTTTTACAACTTTGCCACTTGATAGCTTACATGTCCAACCAAGAGAGAATAACTGATTTAGGTACCCTATATAAGGTGTGCCTCGACCTGAGAGCAAGGTTGGAAGCATTAGCATTGTGGTGTAAATTTGTGAAATTGAAGGAAAAACAGTGTTTTTGAGGGTTATTTTCTGATTTTTGCTTCAAGTAGAGCTTTAATGGATTGAATTAATTATTGTTTTGTATGTAGGATGTAGTGTTGATAGAATAAAAATTTTGTGTGCCATCTATTAGCCTTTTTTATTCATTTTCAAACATTGTTTGTAAATAGTTTGTTTTCATTCTGTGGCTGGTCTGAACCAGGCAGTCTTGAGAAAATGGAGTGCTAGACCACTTTCCCACCGTAAAAATTGTATGGCCCTTTGGTAATAGTGACTAGACTCCATGTGTGTACATATGCTAGGTTTTAGGGTTTGTGTGAGTGTAGGAGCTGTTGGCAAAGTCTTGCCCTAGGCGAGCCAAGAAGAGTCTGGCTAGGGAAGACCAGGAGTGCGTAGCACATATCTTGCAGGAGTGATTGAATTTTGTTGTCTTTCCTTTTGGAGAAGGTAGATGGAAGTCTTTCCAAGGTCTGGTAATCAGGAGGAAGCTCCATTAACACATTAGGTCGGTGAAAGATTTAGCAGATTGGAAGTAGCCAAAAAAGGCTTGAAAACCCTAGATTTTGCCCAATTTCAAGTTGAGGCCTTGTACGGCTGAAGAAGACTCAAGACCTCAAAAATCCTTGAAAGGTGTCCATTAGAAGCAAGAATCCCAAAGAAAGATTGGTGGTTCTTTTGAGAAATTGAGAGATACAATCAATTTTCTCGGAGAGGGAGACCTAATTGGGGCTCTTGGGCTAGTAACCTTTTTAACCCTAAATGAGGGTTTGAAGAAAGTGACCAAAAAATGGAGATAGGAGGATGCTTAAGAATCAAAATTGGATGGATTGCAATGTGTTAAAACACCTCCACACCCTTGCAAGTCAAAGTTCAAACTTTGGAGGTATAGTTAGTCTTTAGGGCAGATTGAAGGCTAAGGAAGAGTTAGAGTTTTTGCACCAAGAGTGACTTGGTTGGTTAATTTGTGATAGTAGTGGGGTTGGCCAGGAGAACTAGGGGTACCTAAACATGGAAAGGGACCTATAGGTTAAGGTGGTGGAGCAGAACACCAAGGAGGTCTTGCAAGCAAGACCTAGAGCAAGAATCTGTGATTGATTCCTCCAACCCCCTCCCTATCACAAATGATAACACCATTAGTATTCATCATTCATAACTTATAAGAAACATACATAGGAGAGTATCTGCTTCTAGATTAATATTTGCTATGATATAAGTAATTTATATAAAACTTATTTAAGATCACTACGTACATGATCTTGCATCCAAGACAAATTACTGGTCTATTTCTAGTATTATATTCTAAATTCCTTTTCCTGAACTTAGTTTTTTACCTAGAACCCTATTTTGACTTTAGAATTCGACCCCTGTTATAAGCCCTGAAATCCCTTTTATAGAATAAGGGAGAAACAAGTATCAAGGTTAATTAAATTTACATTTCTTTTCATTTGCACTAGAATTTGAGATATTATTAGTTTGTTACATGCAATCATTTGAAGAAAATGGAAGAGTAAAAGACCACATTCCATATTTCCTAAATGAAGACACACCAACTCCTTGAAAGGAAGAGTTTGTTGTAATCATGTTGAATCCTCATCCTTGTTGACCAAAGAAGATTCTACAATAGTAGCTCCAACACAAACTTGTATATTGTCTAGAAACAGTATATGCGTCGCCAAGGTTAACTAGTCTGGCACTTCTACATACCAGCCCGAAAACATTCCACCTCAACACATGAAACAAGAAATCACATGAGTGTTGAATAAGAAAATCCTAACAGAAAGGGCATGGTTTCATCAAAAACAAAAATAGGGCGCAATCATCACTCTGAGTCATCGACCTTAGAGGATACTTGCCCATGTTTTGCTCATGGTGGGACTAGAGAAACTGTCACCACCTCATCAGAATTCACAGATAATACCAAGGAGAGGGCATAATAATCATCCTCTAGATCAGTGTCTCACTCACTATCTGAAGGGCTATTAGAAACCTCATATGGGGAATTACACTCCTTCAGATAGGCCTTACAGTTCTCACTCTCTTTCCTTGCCTTCTTTTTTATATTTCACCATCCTCTTCTCTCTGTGTTTGAATAATTCTTCTGAAACTATCTGCTCTTGTGGGTGGTAATTTTCCTTGGTACTATACTCATTTAATTTCTTGAATCCTATTCTTCCTTTTGGCATATCAGGAGCTCCATGTATTCCACTTTTGTTCTCAAGATCTTCCTCATACTCAAATAAACTAATCTTCTCAGACTCCCTAATCATCATGGTAGACCTACTTGCCTATAATGTCTACACACTTCTCAAAAGAATTCAATTCCTACACACTTCTTTATCAGCCTTCGACCCTCATTCATTGCAAAATGAATTACATGGCAAAGAAGATCAACAAGCAATCTGTATTAAATAGGCAATTTGAAGCATGCAAAATTAATGACTTGAAAACTCCTCATGCGAGTGAGTTGATAACTTAATATCTTGGTGTTGAATTTAAGCCATTGATGTTAAAACATTTAAAACTTCATCCATGGTGATTTGAGCCTCTTTTTTTATGTCCTTAGCAACTTGCTCATAGAAAACAATGATGCCAGCTCAAGTGTTGTGATCTATCAATCAACATGTATCACCAACCTAATAGTTGCTTTCATTAATATCAGCGAGGTACATAAGACCAATTTTTTCTTAGAGGGAAAATTTCTCTATACACTTCATTGCTTCATCGCTGATCCTCCCCAAATTTTGATGAAATTATTTATGTGGTGATCTTTAGTCCAATGGATTATCCTGCTTTAAAACTTTATCAATGGTTCCTCAATCCTCTCGTTCCTTTCCTTTTTTCTCTATGCTAAATCTTTAGGATTTTTCCACGTTGCCCATTCCATGTAGTAACCATCGCTTGTCACTAATTTACTTTATCTTTTCCCAACTCTATCAATGATGTAGACATCCTTGTAATGATCTTTAGCCCCTGGTTTTATGGCCTAACCTTTGGTCACATTCATCCCTCTATCGCACATCGCTAATTCAAACCTTGCACCGAGGCTTCTATCTGTGATGGGAGATGTGATAGCACCGGATTTGGGCACATACAACTTGCATAAAAAAATGGTACAAAAGACATCACTCATAGGATCATATCACATTTAGCGAAAGAAAAACCTTTTATAGGACAACCATCACTTATCGCTAATTCAGAACTCAAGTTCTGAAATAAATCCACGATGAGCAATGATCAATATAACATAAGGCCTTTGTTCATTACTAATTCTCCTCATATATTTTGAAGGAAATTAGTGATGAGAAGATTTACAACATTTATAGGTCCACCGCGTATCGCTGATGTCAGAATTTACATTCAAAACATATCTGCGATCGAACAATATATGGGAAATCACTTCACATCACTCATCATTGTTCCAAGCTTATCTTTTTATGGCCATCTGCGATGAGTGATAAGAACATAAATCCAGAAGCATCTCTCATCGCTATTACAAATTTGAAAGATCAAAAGCTATTAGCGATGAGCGACATTAAAGGAAAACATCACTCCATCACTCGTCACTAATTGAAGGTGTGAACCTATGAATGAATCAGCGATGAGCGATACAACTAGGAGGGCCATCGGGATTAAGTGAAAATTTTAAGCACATGTTCATTAGTTTTTCATAATGAAGAGGAATCCCTAGGATAATAATTGACTTGAAAATTTATAAGTCAAGAAATGCAAAGGATGTAAAGGCCAAAAGATCCTTACTCAATTTTATAAAATAGAAAGGTCTGGACTTAGGTTTGAAGGACCGGTTACCAGGTGACAATGAATGACCAAAGATGCATTAAAATAACTGGCAACGGGTAATAGGGAGTGAATGGCCAAATATAACCTTGTAAGACTTTTTAGATAGCAAACCTTAAACTCTCAAGATAACATCTTACATCCAAATGCAATAAGGGTTTAAGATGGAATGAAAAATTTTGAGGGTTCCAGATTGACATAGATTGGTGACATTAGAAGATCTCCATTTAGGGTTTTAACTAGTCTCGTGATAACTTATAAGAACTATGTGCTAGGAGACTTCTTTTTGTGAAGATCTCCTAAGGCAACGGTGAACCCTGGAGCCGAGATTTTTTATTGTGACTTCTAATTAAGGGATTGCTTATCGCTAATGATTTTTGAATTCTTAAAGTTGTAATAGTGATGAGCGATGACCTCTATCTTTATAATCATATTTTCATCACTTATCACAAATGTGTTATGAAGAGATTCTTAATTAAATCAGTGATGAGCGAGGAGATGAGTTTCCAATTACATCGCATCTCACGGATTTGTTTTGAGCACAAAGTTTTTGATTAGCGATATGTAATAATATTAGGATAAACTCTCATCACTAATTGCTTGCAAACCTTATGAGGAGGATTAGCAATGAGCGATATGGTTCCTTTTGAGAAGGTTTCTCTTGCTAACTTGAATACATCTTATTTGCGATATATTTTTGTGCCATTAATTGTTTATGTAGGTGTATGTGTCAAAATATAGTGCTTTCATCTCTTGTAGCTGATAAAAGCCAAGGTGCAAAGTTGAATTAGCGAGGAGCGATGGAGATGAACGTGATTGGGAAGCTAGCCATAGATATAAGGGCTGATATTTTATTGCATAAAACACTTGCATCGCTGATAAAGCTAGACAAAAATGAAGTAAATCAACGACTGGTGACAACCACTACATGAAGAGGCAACATGGAAAAATCATGAGGATTTCGTATAAAAGAAAAAGGGAAGGTGGTGAGGTGGATCAATAACTATTGATATAGTTTTAAAGTTTAAGGATCAACGATCAAGGTTTAAAATTGAATGACTAATTGTCAGTTCACTCGCGTGAGCTTAGTATCAACTATTAATGGTGACATGCTCCCCTCTTGGCCATAACAAAAAGTAGATATCTAGTTTATTGTGCATCCTAATTCGTTGGCTAATAGAAAGAATACCAGAAGCAGAAGAATTTGTGAGGCAAGCTCCAAACGTTATCAACAACCAGAGTGACACTACTTTCACCCAGGTAAGAAAAATTAATATCTCCTTCTAATTGAAGTAGTGAAGTGAATACCCTAGAAAGTTGACAGGAAAATTGGGAGAATTAGCAATTTTTTCAATTCTCGTAGTTTCAATTTGGTGATTGAGCACTGCCTAAATTGTGAAGAAAGGTGTCTTGTTCAATAGTAGTGTTTTATCCTGTCATAATTATGAAGGGTTTTATTTGGCCGTAAGAAATTGTAAACTCTAGTTTCCATTTGCATTACAAGCATGAGTGACCCAGAGCCTAGTGAATCTAGTGTTAGACTAGAAAGGAAACTGAAGTAGAAGAGGGTGAAAAGACTTAAAACTCAACATGCTTCAGCTGAAATAAAGCCTAAGCTAGTGACTATGTCTAACCCTTTGCCAAGTACTCCTGCAACCTCCACTAGGCCTAGAAGTGCAAAGAAAGAAACAAAAAAATTTATGCAAGAGGCCTCTGGAGGTGTCAAAGAAGGGTCGCGAATTGGTAAAAGGCCCACAAGACAAGTTGTTGTGACTACTAGCTTAATTGATAATGTTTGCGAAATTGGTGAAAAACCCCAACCCTAGAGTGGATGGAAATTGTTTCGGTATGCTTTCAATAGGAAAAATTCTAGTAAGCCTGCATGCTATTTATGGAGGTTGAACCTTGGAAGGTTGGTGGTTCTGAACATGTTTGTAGAAGTTGATTTAATGATGGGGCTAGCAAGGAACTATGACCCTACTGACAGGACAATCAAAAGTGAGAATGGTGATATAATTCTGGAGGTGAAAAAGGATAAGATTATAGATGTATTTGAGTTAAATCTCAATTACACTACAAAGTTTCAAACGAGCTGACTTGTATGCTGAATATGAAAAGAGAAAATTTGCATTTGAAGAAGTACTACTTGTACGACACAAAAGGAGTAGGGAAAGATTTACTACTAAGGATGTTGAGCCTTTTGAGTGTGAGGAATTTGAAGATTATTTCAAAAACACTTATTATTGTTTAAATCAATTACTACCTCAAGATTTTGAAGTTAGGATAGCTCCTGATTTACTAGTGATGGTGGCAAATATACAAGACTATAATCGAAACACTGGTTTTGATTATGCTAACTTTGTTGCTAAACAAATGCATGAGGACTTTCTCAATTTGAAAAGGAGGTGATCCCTTTGTGTTTTCCCCATTACTCTTTATTGATGCATACGCTCATATGGGAAGGTGATTATGAGTGGAAAAGGAAATTAAATCTAAAAGTTTAGGACAAAGAGAATAATGCTATCCATGTACAACTGTGGACATACATTTGGGATCAAGATTTCTCCAATTCCAACTACATCTTGTTTGAAAATTTTTTAAGATATGGTATCTTAGAGTCATTGGGTGTAGCACCTAGATTCATACTTTCTCTAGAAATCAGAAATCTTATGTGCTAAAAGGATGTAGCAGGCTCTAAAGCAACACACAATAGGGTTGACTAGTTTCTACATTCTTAGTACACTTTGATCAAGGCTTATGGAGCTAAAGTGGCACCTCATTGTCTACCCTTGTATGTCTCAGACAGATTGGCTTTCATAGAGCTCATGTGGAAAATTGATGTTATGGATTATGAAATGTTTAGAAAGGTTAGAAAGGGCACTGTAATACATCCCCAATGTCCTTTTTCTTATTTCAAGATTACTGCCCCTGAGGGGTATGCAAAATTGGGCATTATGGTGAATAATCTAAGAATTCCTATCAATGAGATTAGATTTCTTGATCCAGAAGGATTTGTGGTAGGAAGAAGAAGAAAAAAGGGCTTAGGCATCATACATCATGAATTATTCTATAGAGATGATGTACTAAGAAATCTGACAAGTGATGAGGCTATCATGGCTAGGAAAAGAGAATGGATGACTATGACTAACCTTGAGGAGAAGATTATGAAAATGAAGGCCTTCTACATCAGTTTGTACAATGTAATTGCAAACCCTTGGGAGAGGGCCTTTACTATGATAAGGGATTGTCAATCTGGTGAGTTTCAGGTGAAGGTAAAGGAGGCTATAGACAAAGCCAAATTCCTCATAGAACAACAACAACATCAACAAGCTATGGATATCCTAGAACAACCTATAGATGTCCAAGAGTTCAAGGAGGAACAAATGGAAGAACATGTGCCAAAAACTAACGAGGTGGAGTAGAAATTTCCCCTTCCTCATATTGAAGAAACTCACAGTTCAGATGTTCCTCCTGACAGGATTGTCAAGTGGCAGTATGATAGAGAAAATGATGATGATCCCAAGATTAGGGAGTGTGATGAGTTTTTGGTTGATGATAAATTTGTGTAGACCAAATAATTTTAGGAGTTTATGATTCAACAGTGGAGTAAGGAAACAAAAGATAGACTTGAATCAGCCCAAGTCAATGCTGACCCTTCTCACCAGGAAGAAGCTGAGAAAGAAGAGGAAGAGAAAATTAGGGTTGAAATTATAGCTATTACTCCCACTGAATCTTGAAGAATTGTTAAAGATAGTGGAATCATTTTGTTACTAGGATGTACTATCGTTACTGCCATAGCATATGATGCAGTTAGGAGAGATCCTAAAACTTTGATATCTAAAGATCAATTTGAGGATAAAGTATTTGGTTTTGGATATAGTCCAAAGTTGCATACTCTTACAATTTGGTCTATGGCACCTAATACTAGTAAACATGAGGTTGCTAGGCCTATTGAAGAAGTTATTGGTTCACTAGTGGTCAAGAGAGCTGTTGACATAACTCCAATCCAAGCAGTTGAGTTGACTGCACATGCTGCAATGCTTAGTGTGGATATTGCACATATTTCATAGAAAAAATATGAATCCTTGGTTAAGGAATATAATAAGGCCTTGAATGAGCTGAATCAAATGAGAGCTACTATTCAGGCTACTTAGAAAACAATGACTCAACCTTCTTCTTCTTCTTCTTCATTTGATATGTCTACAGAGGATAGGGAGACTTTGGCCCTAAGAATTGATGATTTGAAGTGAAATTTAATTGCTAAGAAGGAAAATGTCAAGTAGGCCAAATTGGAGACAATTAGGGTGGCCAATGAAATTTTTGAGGATGTACTGAAGCATAGGGTGACCAAGTTGGTCCATAGGGCTAATGATGTCTGGGCCACATATAAGAATATTCATGAGGCAAATACAAAGTATCTGCAAGTACAAGAGGCCTTTAGGAATGAATGAAATAATTGGAATGCTAAGGTAAATACTTTGAAAGAAATGATGCCAAAAATGAATGAGGATCCCAAGGCACCCACAAATATTCTTGACATCTTGAAAACTATTGAATCAATAAATAAGATAACTACTTTCCATGGAAAGTTGGGTATATAGCTCCATAGTAAGTTGAAAATATTCAAGGAGATGGAGGAACGTGGTATGCCTCAAATATTGAATCCAAAAGGAGAACAACATCCATTTGACACCTGGAAGACATATTTGGGAGGAATGCTTGGAGTGGCTATAATTACCTTGTATGTCACTAATTACATCTTGCTCAATTCAAATATTGACACAATTGTGGAAATTGAATAAAAAATGGATATGTTTGTTAAGGAGGCCAGGATTTTAATTGATGCAAGGTACTCTCAGTACATTACCAAGGTGTAGGATTTGTTGACTATTAAATGGCCCACTGAGGAGGAATACAACACTTGGTTGGAGAAATACACAGAGTGAATCTGTGTGTGGATCATTGAATAAGGAGAATAATGGAAAAGAGAGGAATAATACATAGCCCGAATGTAGTATAGATTAGGCTTTTTGTATAACATGGTTGAATATTATTCTCTCCTTAATTTCAAATGAATAGCATGTGGTGCTAATGTGGATTAACAAATTTTGACTCTTTTTTTCTTTCCTTTCCTTGCTTCGTAAGTTTTGTTGTTTTGATTCTCCCACAATTGGCATTTTGAAGACAAGGGGAATATCTTGTAATTGTTGTAACAAACTAATAATGTCTTTTGAGGTGGGACCTATTTTCCACAAAGAGTTGAGGTTAATTTTTCCTCATGTTCATTTGATCCACCAAAAGACTCAAGTATAACTAAAAGGGGAATATTGTTGCAAGCAGTCCAATGGGATCATGACATGTGTGCTATTTGGTTTGAGGGTTGTATGCTCCTTCATCTTTATAAGAAGGAATTCAGGACCAGTAGCATGAGAGTTCAAAAATTTAAATTTAATATTGTTAGTTTTTCAAGATAATACAAAGCAAGTTTTAGAGTCTTTGTTTTAAGTTTCTTTTGGAGTTCATATTTATGCATGTAAGACTGATAATGATATAGCATTTATAATACAAAGTAATATCAGTTTCATGGTTATTATCTCTCCTTGTATGTGTGTTATGAGTTACGATTAAAAGTAATCAAGGATTTCTTTCATTTGTTTCTATCATTATCTGATGGATTTTTAGTTTCATGCTTGCTTATTGATTCAATGAATTGATGAAAGTGCTTGTATGAGATTTATAACTTATAAGAACTATGTGCTAGGATATTTGTAAGAAGTAATAATCATGAATGTCATAGAGGAATGTTGTAATGCAATATTTCTTGGGGTTATAGGTGCTATTGTCTAAATTGTTATCAAGTTATATAGATTGGTATTGACTCAGTGCTTGGGATAAAGACACTGGTTCATGCAGAGTATTTGTGTTACATTTACAGTGTTGATTTACTAACTACTCAGTCAAGATTTTAAAATTAAGGGAATATTATTATTGTTTTTTTTGTGTTCGAAGTCTTCTCTCTCATACTTGATACATATAACATTGATGTGTAAGCTTCCAACTTACTTGATGTATATTATTGAGTGGTATCATGAGAGATATTTGTTATTGACAATGTATTTGATTGTAATTGTGAAAAGTCTTTAGGTATACATTGCGGGATCACCCTCCCGGGTTTTACAAAGCCCAAAGAGTAGGAATAGAAGTTTAGAAACCTCTATTCATTCATTGGCCAATCCCTTTGGAATTACTGATAATTGGAGATGGAAAAATCCATATGTATTTATGAAGATTAGTTTGGTTCTTAAAAAAAAACCAACAGAGAGATTGATTGAACTTGTGATAAGATTAATCTCTTGATAGATCACGAGGCTAAAGTTTGATAATTGATATTGCATGAGTGATTAAGCAGTGATGTACATTTGATGAAAATTCACAGTTAATGGACGTAACTAAACAATTGATGTAAATGATCAATATAGTCAGGTTGATAAGCTAATTAAGCTGATTGAGCTCATTAAGTTGATTGAGATTGATGCTAGAACAAAATAATGATTGATACAATGAGTAAGTGATCAAGGAGCGGATTGATTGATTTGGATTAAAAGAAAGGTATTAGTTAGATAAACCAATTAATCATTCTTTGAAATAAGGAGCATGAAGAAAATGAAATGATGAAGGAAATGGATGATGGAAGAAATGATAGATGAAAAAGAGATATGCAGGAAATGGAGGTGATGAAGCTTCTTGTGCTTTACAGAGTGCTTTATCATCATAGAGCTTATTATGTTGCAAATTAGTATAAGTGTCTATATAACATGAAATTCTAGATGACCTAAATACTATTTGCATTTTTATTTAGCAGTGAAGTATAAGCATCTAGGTATAAGGACCTTAGATGACCTAAATACTTATTGCATGGAAGACACTATCAGGCAAGGAATGCTCTCATCCATAGTAGACTCATAGGTCTTCGATGGTTTTAGAAAACCATGTCCTAAGACGAGTCATCATGTGAATAAGAAACAATCCACAAACAACAAGCAAGTGAACATGCTTCATCCTCACCTCTCTAGTCCAAGACATCCTCCAGAAGCTAAAAGACATGCCAACAAAGATAAAATCATAAAATAATCAAAGACTGACAAACAACTAAGCATCACACTTCATGGTAGAACTGATTCTTGTTATAGTTTATGCATTTGATTGGATTTGAAAGAGGGATTGATAGGTATGGTATAATGTTTGCTTGATTTTCAATTGTAGCATGTTTTGATTTTGTTAAAGTTCAAAGCTATGTGGCAATCTGAAAGTGTCACTGGTTTTTGGAATTTTTAATTTTTTTGGGGGTTTTTGGAATTTTTTATATGTTTGGATTTTTTTAGGACATTTTATGATTTTTATGTATTTTTTTAGGACATTTTATGATTTGTAGGGATTTTTTCAAGACATTTTATGATTTTATGATTTTTCAGGACATTTTAGGATTTTTAGGATTTTTTTAGGACATTTTATAATTTTTTATGATTTTTTTTAGGACATTTTATGATTTTTTTGGATTTTTTTAAGACATTTTACATTTTTTTTTATTTTTTTAAGTTTTAAAGATGGAATGAGATGCAATGTGATAGATGAATGATTGAAGAAACTAGATGCCCCACACTAGATGTAGTGCAACCATGGATAAATGATAGACCAAAATGAAAGATTCACTACAAAACATGTCACACCATAAGGCATGATGATGGTAAGTACTTAGGATCACTGATTCCTCTAAGTAAGATAAGATTGATGATTGTTGATGTGTGATTGACAAAATATATGAGGATTGGATAATGTTTTACAACTAGGCTCAAATATGATTTGCATGATAAGATTCAAGATTGCAAAGGTACATGATGGCCCACCCTAGGGTAGTGTAATCATGGATAAATGATAAGGATGTGAACTATGATGGAATGGTAATGCATAAGGATATGAAAGGAAATCCAAAGCATGCATTTGTAATTTTTTCCCTAATCTCATTAAGAACAAAGGAAGGAAATGGGACATGGATTTTGATAAGCTAGGAGATATGGAATGGAAAAATGTAAGGATAAGGATAATGAATAGAATGATGAAGATCAACTAGATAAGATATGGACAGAATGCCTAAGTATTTTTCCCCTATTCCTCATCAAGACCAAGGAAGGGAAGAAAGGATGTATTTAGATAGAATGATGGAATATGGATAAGGTGAAGGATATGGTATATGATGTTCAAGAAGATCCTTAACCTTGTCAAGATCAAAGGTGGAAATGTGAGGAATGAATAATAAGATGGATGAAACTTCCCCCCAAGTGTAAATTTCAAGAGGAATATGGAAGATAGGATATGGATAGGGATAAATGAATATGGAAGGTAGTATATGCATGCTAGGAAGATGGAGGAAGGACTCAAGCATCAAGTTTCATGGCTAATATCCCTTGAATATGTGCTCTAATAAACCATGGAAATGAGAATTAGCCTCATAAATGTTGGTAGATTAATGGTATGATGGAAGAAGCTAAGGACTTATGCAAAGGTTTGAATTAAAGGAGGATAATGGGGGATGAATGTTGGATAATGTATAGGAGGTTGGAAGGCTCTAAAAGAGGCTTGGTATGTTCTTTGTAATCAACAACATAAGGGCATGATGGACTTTGACTTAGAAATATAGTATCAATAGGTTGTGGACCACATGATGGAGTTGGAGGAATAGGCATGGCATTCAAAGGCTCTTTGGTAAGCTCATTAATGGGTGCTTGACATGGGGATGGTCTATTCCGTGCTAGTAGTCTCTGGAGAAAATCATCAAAGGATTCTTTGGTTAATGGATTAGAGC
>VDFB02342599.1:0-14148 GCA_007258455.2 Sequoia sempervirens | reverse complement strand
CAAAATTGCACAATACAACACTGTGTGACTAGATACTAGCCACCAAACAAGGAAGGAGGGAACATCGTCCAGCTATAACAATAGCCCTCATGTGGTGCAAAGTGAGCATGCCATCCACATGACCTAGAGTGTGCTCCTCGGCTACACCTTGTCTTGCGTCGTCACGTGACATGGTCATACGCCAGCCAGAGAAGGCATGTACTAACATATGCCACATGGCGATGTGTCTGTGGCTCCGTGGAAGTAGGCACGCATAGACACACCCTGCATAGCGATACCTCGTGGAGAAGGCACACATAGGTACTCGCCGTCGCCAGAGGTATACATGGCAAGGACATACCCAAAAGCTAATTGACCCAAACACTGTCGAAAGCAAACATGAGTATCCCTCTACAAATGTGTGAGGCCCCATTACGCTCATCACACAAGTAGGCTATCATAGCACATCTCATAGTGCACCTTCATGTGTCTATGCACGTGGCATCGTGTCCTCGAGCCCAGCTCGCTACCATCAGTAACACGACATCATCACCAACACTATGTCAGAACATCAGAGTGGCGCAGTGGAAGCGTGGTGGGCCCATAACCCACAGGTCCCGGGTTCATACACTGGGCACTCTGGTTTCATATGAGCCCATTATGTTGTCCTAGTGAATTTGTTAAGTGAAGTTCTTAAGTGATCACGATGATCATGTTGGATTGTGGAAAGGATGTAAAGTTTTGAACCACATAGTGTTGGAAAGTAAGTGTACTTGTGGAATTATGTATGTAATTGTACTTCCCTAGTAAATGTGAGAAACCAATAAATGTGCATCGGTTGAGTGTTGTGAATACCCCGTACTTGCTTTGTGGGTCCATAACCCACAGGTCTTAGGATGGAGATACGGTGTACCCATCCATTCTGAATATGTTGTATTTGGCGTGGGATTAACCATACCATTATATGTGTTTGTATGTTTGTTACCTGATTGAGGGCCAACCCACGTGTGGTTGAAAATCTATACTTATAAGAGTAGCCAAAAGCTAGTTTCATGGATTCTTTTCTTTTGGTTCTCTAGTTCCTCAATCTGTGAAGGGGTAGTAGCAGCCACAAAGTTCCTTGGGTGGAGTGTGTAGCATATGCATATTGCGATGCAGAGTAGTCTTAGCTCAACCGATCCTGAGGAAACGTACTCACTACTTCCCCTTATGATGGATCAGGGTACTTGATCCATATGTGCTAGCCTAAAGCCCACAGTTTGGTGTATAGCAGCATTGGTTGTTGAGGATAATTGTTAGAATAAAGTATTTAAATTAATTAGATAATGTGCTTTGCAAGTAAAGTTGTAAAAACAAAAATTAAAACAAAAAGTATTGTGGAATAGAAAAATAAATAAATAAAAGAATGAAAAAGATGAAAGAGCGAATGTGATTTGATATTTAACTGAAAAGCTTGCTTTTAAAAATATAATTTCTTTTATTTATGATTTTTGAGAGATTTTGGAAGAAATTGAAATATCTTTTATTTAATTAGGAATTTTGGGAGTTTTTCACACACATAGAGAGGATTTGTGTTACAGAGTTTCACAAGTTATTGTTTATGTTATTTTTGAATCTTTTGCTATTTTTTGGAGAGTTCTAGAAAGGGACTTGGAATTTGTTACTGGTTATTTTGGAGAGTCTTCTGAACAAAGGATTAGATTCAAGTTCGAGCACGGTTACTCAGAGGAGATTTGAACCAGGAAGGAGGAGCTCTTCATAAAGGCCATCAGAAACAAGCTTTATCCCATCCCTGAGAGCGCAGGACTCCAAGTTCCACTCTCTTCTCTTAATGGTTTTAAATCTGTAAAAGAAATAAAGAGGTGTTTTATAATCAATCTCTGTTTGAAAAATAAAATCGTTCTGTGATTTAGATTTAAATGATTTCTTTGAAATTAGAAAATGAATAAACAAATAGGTCTTCTTTGAAAAGAAAATTCATGTTGAATTTAGAAATCAGGTTTTGCAAACAAATTGAAAAGAAACTCTTCGAATTTCGTTTAGATATGCCCTATTTCTCTCTTTTATTTTTCTGTGGGAAAAGAAATTAATCTTCGTATTTTGGATGGTTTTGAAATATTATTTTAATAGTCATATATATATTTATACTATAAAAATATGTTGTTATGTATTTATAAAAAAAAAAACTGAGTTTTCTGTAATTGTTTATAATTATATATATTTAAATATATATATATATATATATAAATTTATATATATCCATATTTATATAAATTCATAATATGTATTTAAAAATAAAAAATATATTGATTTTCATGCAAAGCTACAAGGGCCGAATAGGGCCGTCGGAATCCGTACCAGAACGGATGGCATTTTTTATTAATATTAATTTCCATATTTCAAAAAAAAAAAAATAGAATATAAAAAAAAATTGATAAAGAAATTTTATTAAAAAAAATTTAAGGAATTAAATTTTTAATGGGAGGGAGAAGGGACGGCAGTGTCGTACCCTTCCCCCCTACCCATTGGGGCTGCGGACTGCACAGCAGTCCACACGGACTGCTGCGTAGTCCCCAGTCGGCAACACTTGTTTTTTTTTAGAGTTTGTTTTTTTAATTTAATTTAATTTCATTTCATTTCATTTTTTTTTAATATATATATGTAGTTATATATATATATATATATATATATATATATATATATATATATATATGTTTTATTATATATTTTATAATTTGGAAATTTTGAATATAAATTAATAAAATATTTTGTTATTATATGTTTTTAATTTTAGGAAATGAATAATGAGATTTTTTTTATGTATATATATTTAATGTAATTTGTTTAAAATATCAGTGTAATTTAAATATATATGTATAAGTACATTTGTGTATATATATACTATGATATATACATAGGTATGTATATATTTATATATATATATATAAATTTTATATTTATAAAAGATATATTGAAATCTTTCTTATGATTGTTAAAAAATTAGGGATTTAAATGGTGTTGATTAGATAAAAAAAAAAAGAGAAACACAATATAGGTTGTCTGTTTCAAACAATGGAATTCATAGTTTTGTTAATTATTAAAAAGGAGAAATTATTTATCATATGTATATTATTTCATAGAATTCTTTGTGGGAGCAAAGATTTTGTGATAGGATAAAATGTGTTGCTAGTTATGTTATTTTGAACTTGAAACCCTATGGAGTGGTTTATTTTGCCAATTTTTAATCATTGTTGGCTTTCCTTTCGATACAAAAACCCCGTTGTAAATTATGAGTTCAATTTTAGTTATTATTATACTTGGTCTCCTCCAGAGGCATGATTTATTTTCTTGTATGTTTATTCTTGTATTTTGTGATTAGAATATTACATGTTTTTAAGCATTAAATTTTGGAAGGGTTGTACGACAATAGTGGTCACTATAACTTGAGTTATCGTGAGATGGATTTGTCTCGCATGTCTTGTTTTGTGTTATATGCCTCATACTTGAAGTTACAACCCTTGCTGTATTTTGGTTTATGTTAGGGGTCTTAGGGAGAGCTAAGCAATGACACTCTCCACTAGACACCCTTGTACTTGGTTTTTGGTTGCCTATGGAATGGTAAACTTTATGTTGTATCTGATTCTTGTGAATTTGATTTATGATTGTTATTTAGTTACTTGTTTAATTGATACTGTTGTATTTAATTGTGATGAGTTTCATAGCTTTAACTTGTTATGTGATTCGTGAACGTTGATGATTGTTTCATTGTATGCCTTGAGTTTGTATTTGTACTATGTTGTTCTTGGAGTCGGTTTGACATTCATGGTTGGGTTCTCTTCCTTGTCACCTCTGAGCATGGGGGGTGAATTATTTATAATTCACATGGTTGGGTGGAGCGTGCTCCTCACCCGTTGGGTCCCCCATCAGTAGTCTACCTTCTCAGCATTTCTGCAGTTGGTGTTGCACCAGAGTTCCATTGTAATTCAGATTTCATTTGTATTTATATTATCCCATACGTTTGGGAAATTTGATGTAATTATTAATCAAGAGATTGTAATGTAATATTAAAATGATGATGTAATAGTTAGGATCATTTGTAACTTGTTAAAAGAGATTCATTATGATTGTATTATGTGATGTATTAATATTCTCACTCTTGGTTAGTGGATGTATTCTTATTCATGGGTTATAATATTAATAGTTATGATGCTATCTTTTACTTTTGTTGTTAGTTGTTTGTGAAGTAACCTCGCGTGCCCCAGAGAGCTAAGCATAATAGTGTAATGTAATGTGTTATGTGATTATGGTTAATGTTTCTTGCACGTTTAATTGTATTGTTTAAAAGAAAAAAAAAAGAAAAAATTATTTGCTATGTGTGTGTTCTCTGGGGTTTGCGCGATGGGTGTTACAAAGGGTAAGATTTATTTGTGAGTAAAGAAGTTGATAGCACCCTATAAAGTTTGTGACCTTTTCATTTTAATTTTGTTTGCATCTCATTTGATTAGTTAATGTAATTTTAGGTCTAATGTTTACTTGGAAATGTTGGAGGAATGCCTCAACAAGTTCATCAAAAAGAGTGGATTGAGTTATTCTACAGTAAAAAAAACATTCTAAAGCCATCTCTTTCAATGATCTAGGAAAGATTTAAGCTGGGATTTTATCTTCAAAAATGAAGTCACTACACAAGGTTGTGTATACTGATTTATGATTACTAGGGTCTCCTTTACCATTATACTTGTCAAATTAGGGTATCTCTATGTTTTGTGGCATTTGTGTTTTTAATATTTCAAGTGACAATGGGATTATTTTGACATACTAAAATGGTTTTCCATTTTGGTTTTGGTTCAACATTGAGATTTGTTGTTGAAGTGAGGTTACGTATTGCAAAATTTGGTTAAAGATCGAATCATTGGTTGACATATTTTAGGAATGTGGTGAATATGGTGGGATTATGTATGTACTTGGTTGACTATTATGTTGCAAATTTGTGAGAAGGGATGAAACTTGAGGTGTCATATGTGATGACCCAAAACCATAAGGATTTCCAATGGAAAGGCCTAATGTTGGAGTTATGCCAATGCTTTGTTGTATTGTTGTGGTCACAGTTAGATTCATGTATGTAGGAATAGAGGCTATAGTTGTAGGGAGGGAGACTTCATTTCCTCCTTGACTTTCAATGTATACCAAAGCTTGAGTGTAACTAGCCATTATAGGTACATTAGCATCAACTATATGGTGATGCAAGAGCATCCATGGCTCAGTGCAATCCTCTGACAACTTGAAGGTTTTATTTTTGAAAATTTCAATTTTGGTGTGTTGTATTTCATGTTTGATTATTGAAATTCATATTTTGGGGTGAACTTAAATATTTTGTGATGTGGGAAAATTTGAATTTGGACTTTATTTCAAATTGGGTCAAATTGGTGAAGATAAATCATGGAGAATATGCTTTAAAACAAAAAAAGCAGAAAAAAGAAATTTATGGTGTGGATTTATTAGAGCCATTAAAACCATTTGTAACTCATATTTTAAATTTCAACTACTCCTATAAAATACAAACCCAGGAGATGGGTGCCCAAGTTGAGGATTCTACTTTTTTGCTATATTTGGGAAAGCATTAAAGTCATTCAAAAGCCATATCTCATTTTGGCTAAGTCTGGAAGATTTAAAAAAAAAAATTTATGCATATTTGAATATTTAATTGGATTTTATTTACTTCTTGGAGGTGAGGCATTGATTTCCTGGAGAAGCTTTGGAATGAAAGCTAAACAAGATTGAAATTCATTGAAATTACATTTTAGGAGAGAGACAAAATAAAATTGAATTTCTTTCATTCTTTTGGGGGGGTTTCACAAGAAAAATAGAGATAAGAGAAGGAAGGTGTGGCATACCTATAGAAGGCCATATATTTGTTTTTTTGAAAGATTTGTGGGTGTTGATAGAGGAAAATCAACACAAGATTGTGTTGATTGAAGATATTGTTTGCATACGGTATTTTGAAGTTGCAGATGCTGGAGAGAAGATTGACTCTAGGTTTTGATTTTTTGTTGAAAATCACATTGTGTGTGTGTTTTCTAGGGGTTTTTTATGGTTGTTACAACCTTCATCCATGGTTTGATTGTAATAGATTAATTTTCGATATTTTAATTCAAGGATTTTCCAGTTGAATATATCAATTTGGGCTTGGAATTTTGGGTTTCAATTTCTCTATGTTGTTAAATATTATTTGTGAGCTTTTAAATTTAATTTTTAGCAAATTGGTTTAATTTAAATAGATCATACATTATATGGGCTAGGCTATGCAAAACCTCTAATCCTTGAGAATTAATAATCAATTTTCTCATGTTATCTATTATAGGGACAATTATACCTGCTAGATATTCAGTACTCACATAGTTTTAAAGTCCTTCTAGATCTTTTTCCAATTTTTTTAGTTTGTCTTTAGGAACATAGGAAATAACTCTCTCAACATCCATAAAATTGAGTGATTGTAAGGTTGTCATTAGTATGGTAGCATTAGGTATATATTCCAAAATGGGTTGAGTATTGACAACACTTTGCATGAAAGAGTTGGAAGACTTAGGATCCACAATAGATGTAACAATAATGTAGGATTCCATAAGTCTACAACTATGTCTCACTAAAGTATTGGAAATAAGACATCAGCTCGTGAAGATCATATGAGGTTCAAAACACTAAGTGTACCCAAGATGAACATTAAACTATCAAACAACTGTAACAAAATACTCAGAAACATAATTCAAACAACAAAAGTAGACAAAGAATATATAAATAAATATTTATCCAAAAGTTGGTTGAGCCAAAAGTAGGAGGATAGAAGCGCCAAAGGGTTTTTGTGTCTTGGACAGGTTTTCAAAAAATTCAAAGTCAAGATGTGTGTAATTATGTTCAAGGATTCTAGGCCTGGTTGCAGATAGGTCAAATAGTAAATATATTTCTAGAATTTCTCAATTTATGCCAATGCAAGTGTGTAGCAATATGTTAATAATAAATGGCAATTTTGAATGCAATTTTTTTGATCTAAAATACAAAAATTGACTAATTGTAAGATTCCTAAATTTGAAAATGATGATTTTGATGCAATTTTGAAATAGAGCAATACAATTTCTCACTTTTTTTGCTTTTCGAGCTATATGAAAGATTCCTAAATGAATGCAATTAAGAATTCTAAAATAGAGATCTATAAACAAACACATACTGAAGACATAAAGATTGAGAAATGTGCAAAATTTGATTGGTCCAAGTGTAGGAAAAAGGCTCCCAAGGGCATCTATGTCCTTGATAGGATGTCTAAAGACTAAAAAAATAAACATTTATTAGACTATCTAAGTGTTATGTTATTGTATGCAAACAGTTCTAAAAGTCACTATTTATCGAAAAATTTCTCAATTTAAGACAATGTGACTTAAATGCATATGTGTAAGAAAAAAATGTCAATTATGAATGTAATTTTCAACATAGATCTAATCTAAATGATTGAAATAATCCATAATGCAATCTATGATGCAATATGATATATAATTATTTGAATTTTTGTCTTTTATGATGCAAAAATGAAACCCTAAATGAGAAATGCAAAATAATGCAATGTAAGACTTAGATCTAGGGTGAATTTCATAAGGTATATAATATTAATTTAGGTCAGGTTCACCAAAATTAAACAAAGAAAATTTGAACCCTAGGTCTAATGCGTAAACCTAGGATTTAAATTTTGTGTTGTGTTTGTGAGGGGTATTTTTTTAATGTTTCATTAAGATGGAGATCAACAAGGTGTTTAGATTTACTTTCAACCATGAAGGTGAGAAAATCATACTTAGATTTGTATCTTTATCATCTTGGAATGAATTGGAATTGATTTTATTTGATTAAAATAATTAGATTATGTGCCCTAATATGAAAACTATAATATACAAACAATTAATAGACTAAAACAAAGATTTGCAGGCAGATTTGGAAAAAGTAGAGTGATGTGTACATGTCCTAAAAGTTTGATGTTGGTCTATACAAGAGGAAAAATTCTCCCAAAGGCATCCTATTCCTTGTAGGGTGTCCTACTCTACTCTTACAATCCTCTGATGGCATATCTAAGATCCTTATTTTTGCTTGTAGACTTGTTGGATCACTAGTGGATAATTTTGTAGGTGGGTTTTCGTGAATTGATAAGGTGTAGGAATTTGAATGCAACATTGGATAAATGATCATCAATCTTCCTTCAATCCTCTTCAACTTGGAATCTCCACATTCAAAAAGAGAAAAAATGTTGTGCCATTTAGGGGCTTGCCTTAGTCAAACCCCGTGTTAGTGTTTCCACTTCTACAATTGGCAATGCTAATGATAGGAAAGATAAATAATAAGGAATAATGAATCAACAAAGTGTTACAACTCACCACCATTTAGTGGGTTCCTTAAAGTATTGAAGTCATGCACATCACTTCGAGGTCTTGGATCTTGCTTGCTTGATTTCTTGAATTTCTGGAAGACCTACAACAAGGGTTAGCCTTCACAAACAATGATAACATAAACATCCATAAACTCACATAGGATTTGACATAATGTTAGGATCTTGAATTGTTAAAATAATGGTCTAAAATTTTACTCTTGACTTGCTTTTGACTTTCTCTCATCATTCACATCTTTCTTGTTAGGTTTCAAATGATTTAATAACTAGGTATTTACATGCATTTATTTTAATTTCCCATAAATTAAATCACAATAGCCAATATTTGCAATTTGAATGTTAAAATTTCAACACTGATAAATTAAAATTTGGATCCTAACAAAATAGGGGGACTCAGATGTCCAATGGTGTCCCAATCCTAACCCTATTTTTTAGGGAATAGGCTATTAAGGGAAAAACATTAAATAAATGAATTTGTTCGATGCTTGCAATTTCTCATAAAATGGTAGAAATAAGCTATGAAATGTATAATTTAGAAAATTAGGTGCTTAATTAGGTCCAATAATTTAGGGAGGACAAAACATAGAATGGAATTGTCAAAGGTGATAATTTACAATGCTACACTAGGTTACATTGAAAAATTGTATGGAGTCTCATATTCCTAATTCATACCTGGTGGAACCCCTAAAATTTTTGTGTTCCACTGATAATTATTGCATATTTGGGTATCTTTTCTAGTCTAGGATGTGTCTTGAGGCTTAGGGTTTTCATTTTATCCTCTTTTCTAGGGTTTTTCTTGTGCCCTAAAATGCTTTAAAAAATCTTAAGTGCTAAAACCCTTGTATGTGTTCTAATTTACAGTTGACTAGTGCTAGTCATTTCTTGGTTCCTCAAGTTATAACTAAGGCCATCAAATTCATTTATCTACCGACCCCTTATGCCTAGCTCAGTGATCACTACCCATTGAATTATTTTAAATCTTGTCAAATGTTATACAAGTTTCAAAATATTTTAAATGTTGCCATATTTCCTAAGTCTGAATCCATAATTGGCCCAAGTCCTTTATCTTATAAACCTAGCGAACGACCCCTTTTAAGTCATAAATAGATGCATGTTCCTTTTAAAACTTTTAAGAATGGTCTCAGTTCCCACCAAGTGCATCCTATTGGTTGTCCACTAGCCCGTGAGAATAAAATAATATGATAAACAGACTAGTGGGGAAATGGGCGAGTGACACCTGTCCACCCTTGTGGTAGGTCCTACATTTTCTTTAAAGCATCAATGATGAAAATTATTTAAATTGATGGCTCAAGTGCGATCTAAAGGTTTGATCATGACCATTCCCCACTAGTCCATAGGAGACTGACTGTTAGATCTCGGCTCATGGAGGGATAGCGGGAAAGAATCATGTGGCATTGCCACCATCCGTAGGAGTATAGAGGGTAGTGAAATATTTGGTGAAATACTTTGGGTGACTATGATAATATTAAAAGGTGTGTTACTAAAGGAATATAAGTGCACGTGCAAAATTGCTCCATGAGATGTTTTAATCTAGACCGTTCATTGCAAAAGGAAGATAGGTAGCTCGAGTGTTGGCTTGGAGATTAAAGGGTGCACATATTGAGGGTCCTTGGGTTGATCTAGGCCATTTCCTGCTAGCCCACGACCGTGGATCTAAACCGTATAGATTCTAGAGGGCTAGCGGGTCGTTCCCATGTGGATTCTCTTGCGGCTTGTAAAGTGCAGTGGGGCCACAAAGCTAGTGAAAAGGATGGACACATGGAAATATTTTGGCTTAGGTGATGTTGAGTCATAAAAAATCACAACATGAAAGCTTTTTTGACTCCATCTGAGCCACATGCCAGTCCACATCAAGATGAGATTGATGGCCAAAATTTAAAGTTACTAAAAGGGACATCATGGAGCCATTCTAGTTCATGTGAGCGAGCAGTAATGGAGGAGTTAATGTTTCTTTACCTAATTCAGAGATTTATTCACCATAAAATCTTTCTTTAAAGGCTTTTGTTGATTACAAAATTATTCCTAAGACATCTAGAATTTATTGTAGTTCATTTTGAGTTCTTGGCATCTTCAACTAGAGTTTTCTGCATCATTAAACCAGTAAGTAAAATTTACACCTCCTGGGCTAAATCTCCTTCTAGTTTTCATTCAATTGAATTTTTTTGTCATTTGAATTATAGTTAGGGATTCTTTTAAGGTTTGATGTTCATTGATTTTTCTGTAAATTTTTAATAACTCTGTTAGTCTCTATGTCAATTTCCCTTGAAACCTAAATACCCTAGTTTAAACTTGTCAAGCCTAGGTCAAATTATCCATTAGTATAATGGGACCAAAATTCCAAGCATTTGGTTTGAAACCAAAAGTAAAACCATTGTTCCAAGAATTGCTTGAACAATTGCCACCCTTAACAACTAAGAAGCAATTAGGGAAACCCATGTTTCATGGCCCTGGGGTTAAAGAGGGCATTGTTGACATATAATGTGCAATCAAAGATTATACACTACTGTACACTAGGTGGACACTCTTCCAAGAATGGTTTGGTAAACAAAATTCCCACATTCCAATCTACAACCCCTAGAGAATGGATATGGCTAAACTGGTTGTCCCTAATATGTATTTGGATATTGATCTCTTGAAGTTTGTTGCTGCTAAATATGACCCTCTTGTTAGGGTAGTTGGAACCTGTGCTAGGTGGGATATGGTTTAGGTCACAAGAGAGGAAATTGTAGAAGTTTTTAAATTGAAAAAATAGATAAATGGTAGAGATTAATGAAAAGAAGTTAAGGGAAGAGTATGAAAAAGTGAGACCTACCTCTAGTGTCTAAGTGCTAGCTCACTTTCTGGCATCAACAGTTAAGGGAAAGGGGAGAATTGTTTTGGGATCATTTGATAAGGAACCTCTTCCTATCAAGTACTTTTTCATCTATTTCCAAAAAATATTTTATTCTTTGTGCCATATTATAGGGTTTGATCCATCTTCAAGCATGTTGATTGCCCTAATGTATATGGTTGCTAATATTCAACACCCTAACAAAAATACCTTGTATGATTTTGCTACATACTTATTAGAGGAAATACACAAGGGTTTAGTAGCATTAAAGAATGGGGAGATTGTAGTCAATTTTTGGTGGTATTCTCTATTTATGCACATGTTTTTATATAAGGGTGTTGATTATTTTGGCAAGGATATGGAATTAAAGAGAGTGGAGGATGGTATTGTGATGCTAGTTCAACCATGGACTCCATTGTAAGAAAGGAATGAATAGAAGACCAATTTTGTGATTGCTACAAACATTTTTTCCTCCAAGTTGAGAAGAGCTTTGATTGTGGATGTGCTTAGGATTCCACCTGAACTACATGACTTCCTAAGGCCAGTAGAAAGGAGGCCTGATTTGAATATTAGTCACAACTGGGGGATGTAATCCCATATCAGGACTGCACTATTATTAGAGTGTATGGAAAAATAAAAAAACCTCATGTACTTCCCAAGGATGTGCCAACATGTTTGTAGCCAACAAGGAGAAACCTTGATGAATTTTTTGGAGGGTGTAATAAAAGATCAAATATTTTGTGAATGTGTGAGTGTGTTGTATAGGTTTTGAGTAGACAAAGTGCACATAAGAATTCACAAAATATTTCTTGCTAATGAAATGTGGTATAGATCAATTTTGAGAGATCAAGAGTGAATGTAAATGAGAAAGTGTGCTAAAGGAAATGAGCTAAAGGAAACAAAGCTTATTGAAGCATATGCATGTGTCAATTTACCAAAGGGAGTGAGTTGGAGGTAACATAAGTTTTGATATATTCCAATTGTATGTTAAGTTTGTAAGCCTCTATTGTAAGTGTTGTATTGAGAAGGGAGTAGTGAACTTCCTTTTGTTAAAGACCATAAAAATATGCTGTAAATTTTATTTTATTTGTGATACTATATTTTGACAGCAAATCCAAGATCCTTCTCACTGTGGTTTTTCACTTGTAGGGTTTTCCACATAAATCTAGTGTTATGGTTGTATGCATTTGTGTTCTACTACTTTTCATGATTTAATTGGTTAATTTCTAATGAATAGAAATAATTTTATTAAGTCCTAATTCACCCCCCTTTCAATACTTCTATGTGTTCAACAATTGTCTTACAGGTTTTATCATCCTTACTAGCTCAAAGTAATGCAACTAAATCTCATGTGGCAAGTTTAGTTGTATTTTCTTGTAAAACACATTTATGGAGAATTTTTAGTTACTAGTGAATTGAAAACAAGTGAGTAACAAAGTTTTGGTTCTCTTAAAATTTCTTGCATCTAAACCACTCATACAATAAATTTAATATTTTGTAGACATATAAACTACAAGAAATCTAAACATTTAAGCATTAATTTTCTAGTTCACTTAGATTTTCTTGTAGAAATGTTAGTTTTAAACTCAATTTAAGTTTTGTGAAAATATTATACCTTACTGAACCCACTCACTTAAAAAAGTATAAAATTTTAAATTACCTTAGAATTTTCTACATAAGGTACCATAATGAAATAATCATAGTATCACCTTGCAAACTATCTACTTCCAATTGTACTAAACCATTTTGATCCTAAAGTTTTGGTTCACTTCAAGAAGCTCACAATTATACAAAAGATGAGCCGAATACCTATCCTCATCATGATGATATCACCCTTGATCTAACCTATCTGAACCTACAACAAAGCTCAATATAATCAGTTTACTTGCATCTTTCCAAAAGGAAGCATCAAGTCAATTTTTTGTATTTTGATAAAATTGACTTCTTATCAAACTAAACATAATTGTAAAGTCAAGTGACCGTTTCTTTTCAAAAATCAAGTGCACATGGATAAAAGGGTGAGTTTAACTATTTCACAAAAAAATCTATCCCATCTAAACTTATTTCAATTTAACTCTTAAAAGCTAAAAGGTTAGGATCCCTTTGAAAATGTGTAAATCATTCTATTTCCATTCCTTTTACTACCCATCTACTATCCTCCTACATTGAATGAAATATCATTCTATGCATTTTAACAAATTAAAAGGTAAAATTACAATTTTTTGTCATAACAAAATAAAATTTCAAAGAAGAAAAGAGACTTGGATAAATTTAGAAAAGAAGTTTTTGTAGAAAAATGCCATACAAAAGTAGTTGCAAAAAAATCATCTTAAATTACCAAGTAACCACACTAGTTTGAGATGAAATGTACTCACAATCTCAAAAGTTTGGTCTTCCTAACATAATCAAGTATGCAAAAAATGAAACCCTAAGATGAATTGGAGTAGTCTCTAAAGTAATTTCATGGAATTGTTTAATGTTTTAACATAAATCTTGATAAGTATATTTCAAACATAACTAGAACATTATGAAACTTATATTTAAATAAACATAGTTATCATTATACCCTATTTATACAATTAGGTAATTATGAAACTTTCTCTCCCTATAGGTTAAGTGAGTAAGCAAGCTCAAGACATGAGGTTCAAGCTTACAATAATCTCCCCACCATCAGAAATCAGCCCTAAGAATGATATCATATTGGATACAAACTTAGGGAATGTTAATATGAATTATTTACTCTAGAGGATTGTTGTAGAAAAATCCCATGGGCCAAGAAGATTGTACTTAACAAATTGAAAAAATATGTTGTATTTCCTATGTCATTGGAGGGCCTCGAGCTAATGTTGGAGTGTATTTCCTATGTTAGTATGATGAAGAGAAATGAAAATTCATCAAT
>VDFB02342598.1:0-14923 GCA_007258455.2 Sequoia sempervirens | reverse complement strand
TGAGGAAAGTGCACCTTCCTACCCACGAGTTGTTATCTTCAAGGTCTTCACTCAACGAACAACCTACACACAAGAACAAGAAAATGTTGGGGTTGTGTTTGGAGGATTGCCGCAGTCAGTCCCCTACTGTGGTGTTTCCACCTCCATGGATAACCAATATAACAACGATTGGAGAAATGTGATAAAGAAAGATATTGAAATAGCAATACCAAGCAATACATTGAACAATAGTATGCTATGATATTAAAACGATAATGCAAGATAAAAGGAAGATGGAGTGATATCACCTTCAACCACGTGCGCTCAAGGAAAATGGGAGGAGTGAGCTCACAAGATTTCAAAGACCAACCTTGTCACAACAACGAAGAGAGTGAGCCAAAAAATACCAACTTGCAACTTCAATGGAGATGGTAGAACTTGAGAATGTTGTGAGAAGAGTGTAGAAGACCAAAATGAAGCAAAAGAGATCAAGAGAGTTCAAGAGAGAGTGAAAGAATGGAAGAGATAGTCATTTGAAGGTGAAAATGGAGGCAAAAGATCCGTTCAAAGTTGGTTTGAAGGGCAAGAGACGTTACACTTCGTGTCCAATGGAGGAGTGTAATGCCTCTGCAAATTCCAGAGGTGGGAATCCAGTCAAGACAACAACATGCCGCATAGACGTCAACACGTTGTGCTAGCATCCCAAACAAAATATCCCCCACCAACATGAATACAGGCTGCCAAGTGGATTGAAAATGGATGAAGAGCATGGAATTGCATTATCAGACTTAATTCTCTAAGGTAGGAGGTATGCAAATGTGGAATTTGCAACGACGCAAATTCACCATTACAATTAATATCAACTATACCCCAAAGTCTTCTCTACAGTATTTATAATTATTTAATTAAATATTTTACCACATTTATCCCCCCTTCTTTCTCTAAATTTAATAATGACCAATTTATTTAATATAGTCATTAAACTTATAGGAATTAAATTTAAATATTTAATTTTCTCCCCCCATTTTCTCTTGCTTAGTCACATCCTCCATAACTCTCTTCTAATCCTAATTTTCTTGCTAAACCTATCACTAGGATGTGCACACTCCTAATCCTTGATTAGGAGGGTTTCGCATCCCCCATAAAATGCAAGTGGATTCCTAATATTCATTACCCACCTAATCACCTCCTTAATCCAATGCTTGCACAATCTAAAATCCTTGATTCACCCAAGCTAATCTTCATGCCATTTATGGCACATCCAAGTAAACCCCCACATTAATGAATTTTTTCTTTTGGAGAAGTCACTCCCATACCCCCTATGGAATTTTAAATTCCATTTTATTTGCCCAATAATTTTGGAGGAATTTTTACTTTCTCTCTCATCCCCCAAGGAATTTTTAATTCCTATCCTTATCCCTATGAGGATTATAAGGGAATTTTAAATTCCTTTTGTCCTCTCTCCTATGATTTGGGACAAATGGACAAGAAACTCCTTTATGAGAGATATTGCCCATTCCCTAGGTACTTCTCTGCACCCTCCACACCATCATCCACCTCACAAATATCATTCTCCCATGTGATGATGTCCCATCACCTTGTAGGTTGAGATGCCTTAAGGAATCTCAATCCTTGATCTAATCCTTCCTTTAACTTGGGTTGTACAACCTCCTCTTTCCCATGTAAATGACTACACTTAAGTTATTTTTCTCATTCATTCACAAAAATCATCTCATGCACTCAATCTTACACACCTCCATTGCAATCATACCCTTTTTGATGTCATTTTATGACCAAATTGAGAAAATACAAGGGGTTATGCTACTAAAATTTGACTGTGAGCACACATAGCATCGAATCCTTCGGGAAATCTCATCATCAAGCTCAAATTGGACTTCATTTTTGTGGGTTTTATTATAGGTGAGCTTCATCTAGCCCTTAACTAATTGTTTGTTTTGTTTCTCACTTTTTCGTGGTTTTAGTTGTTTCCTTGCATTTTTAATAGATAGAAACACTGCACACACTAACCAATAGGGAAATAATTTTAAACAAATCCATTGATTGGCTTATCAAAGTAGATACCTTTTCTAATCAGCATGAGATGCTTTACATGCTCACAGGTAACCAACTAGAAAAGAAAAATTAATAGGATCTCAACAGGTTGTTAGAGTACCTCTCAAAGTTTGAGAACTGAATAGCTTACCCACTTAAATTGACTATGACTAAAATTCTCTTGAATTGGATGGGAAGAAAATCCTTCTCCTCTTGATCATATTCTTTATTCTTAGAAGTAAGCATGAACTAAGGTTACTTTATAATCTCAAATTGAGCTAGATACTGATGAGGAATCTTCTTGAAGTTACCAAGTCTAGACAACCAACATTGAACTAATGTTCAAGTTCTATATCTTTAATTTCTTACAAGCCAACAAGGGCTAGTCCTGATGATTCATTAGAAGTACAAAGGCCCTCTCATGCTCATGCTACATTTTTTTAGCCTAGAGGATGATGGTTTGATGTCAAGGTCAAAGAAATATTCTTCTAGCTCATCCTAGAATGGGTCTTTATTAAGATCCTCTTTACTCTTCTGTATGACATTAATCATATTTTCTTCAAGAAAATTTCTTGAAAGCTTGAAGAAAGAATGGGCTTCTCCCTTTGGGGCATATGTTCATACATGATATCCTACTCAACCTGACTAACAACTTTATGCATATCAAAATTATTATCCTCTAAAATAAGGTTATCCTCATGTTATTGGTAGAACATTTGAATAATAGCTTCTTCTTCAAGCTATATTAAAGTTTGAAATTTTATCTTCTCTCCCCTCTCATCCTCAGACCCATCTTCATGCATATAAAATTCATCAAGGTTTTCAATATTTTCATGTTGTTCCAAGACTTATATTTATGTAGACATGGGAATGATCTCATTCTAATTATCAATGAAACCAAGGAGATCATTGAATAAAGCACCAAATATTCTCCTTTATCATCACTCATATGTCCAATTTTTTGTTACTCCAATTGAAAATGTTCACATTTTTGTTGCAATAGGTATAAACCTTCAATCTCCATGGAAAATGAGGACTCAAGAAAAATAATTATCTCTTCTTCATTATAAATTTCCCTCTTCTGCTTATTAGAACAACTAGATTTACAAATAATAGGTCCACCTTTGAAGAGTAAAATAGTGTGAAGACAAGAAAGATGATTCAGTATATGTTTATGTAAGGCAAGCAGAGGATTTTGTTGAGTCTACTAAAGAGGAAAATGTCTCTAAGAGGGATGTTCCTATGGAAGAAAATATTGACTTTGCATAGGTATATATTCTTACAATGGGTGAGAACCTATAAAACTTGGGACATTTAAATGAGGTCTAGGAGAGACTGGTTCAACCTCTTCAATTAGTTGTTTCTCTCTAGCTACCAACAACATGATTTTATCCTCTCTAGCAACAATTTGTATTAAAATAAATTCTTCATGTTGTTCCCTCTGCATCTCCATTTCTTGATAGTGAAGATTATCTTGATAATGAAGCTCCTCTTGTTGGGGATTATGTACTCCTCCTTGTCAATGGTTGATAACAGTTCTTGGAAGTTTGACATTAGGTCTTTGATTCTAATTTTTTCTAGGTTGCTCACGTTATGTGATTAAGTGGGAAGATAATCATGTTTATTGGGAGTAAAGTAAGATTCCTAGGGATAATAATCATTTGAAGGCTTCCAATAAGGTTGAGTAGTGGTGGGTAGGAGGTAAGAAATAGTAAAGTGTTGATAACCTAATGTAGTAGGGATATGTGAAGTAAAACCAATAGTATCCCAAGTTTGATAATGTTGGTAGGGAAGTGAAAAAATTACATTTTCATGAGAAGGATGAGAGAAGAAATTATTTCCATAGTATCTTGACATACTAAAGAATAAGGGAGGCTAGAAATTTTTAATACTGCTTTAAAATGGAGCAATAGGTCTACTTAATCTAGAGAATTGGGCACATACTAGCAAAGTGATTGAAATTTGATTGTATGTTTCTAGGTGCTTGAATAAATTTCATGAAAGGAAAGATACATGGGACAACACACCAAATCCTTTAGTTGGTGATGTATAGTTCACAAAACTTTGTCCTATTGGGTGTGACAAAATTTTTTATCAATTAGAATTACACATTGCTAAACTTGATGTTCAACATTGTAATGAAACAAGGGGTTGATATCAAGGCGTGGGACCTTGCAAATGAGATGGAACCTCCCTATAAGGCTATATTACTCTCTAATCTATATGCAAGAGTGCTAGACCAACCCAAAACTATATAATCCTACAACTAATCCTATTATATTGATTCTCCACGGAAAAGAGGTAAGAAGGAATACATAAAAGAGAAAGATTGGTGATGCACCTAGATTAAATGTGTGGAGCACCAATTCTATTCCCAAATAAGTTTTTTCTAGTTTGTTGATTGGTTGTCTTAGGGATATTTGAGTCTTTTTTTTCAAAAAAATAAGGTCAATAAGACCATTTTATGATGTATTGAGTCTATTAGAGGTCACTAGGAGGTTAGAGGGTTAAAATTGCAAAATATGCAAAAGTTGTCAAACAAAAGTTGTAAAAGTGCAAAACTTAGAACACCAATGGTCAAGTTGGTTCAAATGGGAGTTGAAGTGGTTGATTCAGTTGGTTTTTGTAGGAAAATTATATAAAATATTCAAGGAACTCAACAATGTAGGTTGGTTGAGGAGTTTTGGAATGAAATAAGACATTGAAAGGTTTCCAACTGGTATTTTCAAAATGTTATTATTGAACCGTGATGGCTCCATTCACATGATTATTTCACAATAATTTTCTTTTAGAATTCATAGATATGTGTTATCATCAATCGAGCGAGCTGATTTGACTAAATTTTTGTTGAGTTTGTAATTTAGGAGCCAAATCATCAGAATCGATCCAACAAGGGTTTCAAGGGGTTTTTGCAGGATTTAAAATGAGTGGTACAAAACCCATTCCACCCTTGTAAATGTTGTACCTTGGTGGAATGGGTGGTATTGGCAGGAATAGGTGTCCGTGAGGTTTCTTAAAAGGTGGGAGGTCTGGTGGTGTGGGTCATGTCTCTAGTTTGGAAAAGTGGTGTTTTTGAGTGAAATAGTGAGGTTTAAGTGTGAAAATGGTAGGAATAATTGAGGGCAGCATAATTTCATGAAATTTTCAGGTTGTGCAAGTAGAAATAGGTTTGTTTGAGGTGGTTTCAGAGTAGATAAATGTGAGATGATTTATTTTCAATAAACCCTCCTAGGAAAGGGTTAAATTGAGGGTTTTGGGGTTGGTGGTGTTAGAGGGCTTATCTTGCACTAAAACTTGTGGTTTTTGTGGTCTTGTAGGATGGTTGTGACTACCCAATGTTGATTTTGGCTTAAAGGGAAGAATAAAGTGGTGTTGCTTTCTTAAATTGGCCTAATTGGCCCAGTTGTGCAGTGTAGTAGCATGAAGTTGGGAGTGTTGGTCCAAAGTAACCCATTGAAGTTTTGTGATATGTTTTTGTACACCCAAAAGGGTATTTTAAAAGGTGTTGGTCCTAGGTTGAAAGGAATTTCTAAAAAAGATACACTTGGTTTTCTTATTTGGCAATGCTACAAGAGAATTGGTGAAGCTGTGAGGGAAAGCAACTGGATAGGGTTTGTGGACTTGAAGGTTGGTTGGAATAGTTTGAATTGTGTTGATTTTTTCAAAGACCTCCATGTATTGACATCTAAATGATTCTTCCTACCCACTACAACATAGGGAATCAAAGAAAATTTCCAAAATAAATCACACATGTGTCTCTTTCACAACTTCTAAAGACAAATATGGAGGTAATAGATTTGATAAGCACTAAGAGGGAAGAAGATATCAAAAGAGAGTACTTGATAACAAATTTTACACAACATATATGCATATAAAGTATGAAAACATTCATTCAATCATATAGGAAATAAAATATGCATAATATGATAAAGATGAGAGGAGGTTAAAGTGTAAACTTTATTGATCTAGAGGCATGCCACTTGGTATAATAGTTAGAGTTGCAACATGCAGGTATATATAGAGAGAGAAAGAAAAAAAAAACCCTTACAAAGAGGCTTAACAACCTTTTATTCATATGTTTGGTGTTGAAAAAGATAGGGCACATGGTAGAGGAGAAACCCTAGTAATGACCATTTGTAAAAATAGGATAAATCTACATGAAAATACTGATCTATAGTTTGAAAAATTCCTCCAAAATTCCCTACCATTCCTACATTGATGAATCATGGGTTGTGTGTGGAGGAAATCCCATGAAATCCACTACAAATGTGGCCTCAAGATGACCACCTAACAAAAAGGAGCTCTGCAAATCAATAAATGCATAATTTCTTTGAAATCCTCCTAAAAATCTAATGAAGATGCATTTAAATTCTTTTTGGAGAGTCTTTGAATCGAGATTTGGTATATGGGAGAGTTATTGTAGTATTAATGGCATCTCTTAAGTGTTGTCTTCATGAATTGGTCCTTTGTGGAAACCAAAATCTCATCTAAATATATGGTTTGATAATACTTGGCTAAAGGGTGGAAATCTAGGCTATGCATACATCCTATCACCTTTCATTTCTACTCTTTACGAGGCTCCGGATCCCACTCAGATATGTCATTTTGTAGGGAATTAGTCAACATCAAGCTAGGAGTCTCCATCAAATCATGCAAAAGATCTATCAACGTCTAGAAATTAATTGCCTCTTTCTTAAATCTAATTCAGTTGCAAAGTCTCAATGATGACATCAACAAAGAGTATGATGACAACATGATGGAAGGAATGGATTTGAGTAGGATGACATCAATAAATCTCATACCTAACAATGACTAGCAATACGAACAATGACTAGCACAATTGCACCTTCTCTCACTCACACCATTTTACTAACCTCCTAGCACTAGTGAATATAACTCCTTACAAATCCCAAAGTTATTTCAATCTAAGGGAATGCATAAGGGGATTGAGGGCATCCTATAAGCATAAGGAAATTATATAATATTTTTATGAGAATCATCTTAGATTGTTTTTTGAATATATATCAAATAGGTATTGTTTCATGTGATGTAAAATATGATGAATACAAAAAGCTCTTATGAATGAGAAAGAATATATTTCTACTATTCCACTATCAAATTAAAGTAGGAAATAATATAACGACATTTTTAAAACAAAAAATAAGGTAATTGATAGGAGAAAAAGGTACCTTTTTAAGATGAAGTAAGGCTGAATTTTCTAATAGGTGAATATTCAAAGGAAATGAAAGAGATGATAAATATAAAGAAGAAGAATATCCCACCTCCAATCCCTCACAATTTCTCAAATCTCTTCCTTATTCTCCTACAAGTTTCACACCTACATGTTCTCTAAACGATTCTCCTAATAAATCCCAAATCCATTCCCAAAGAGACCTCTGATGCCATCCCTAGAGATAAATCCTAATCCTCCACCCAAAACATGTACTTATCTTCCTCCAAAATGTCCTGATATTTACTAATAGAAAATTATGATACACGACCAAAGGAATCAAGCATAGTGGATACACCAAGGTGGTTTTATTTGATAATTTAGAAAAGGAAAAGGGTAGTGGAATGCATTATTTTCTTATTTGTCTTCCATTTTCCTAAAATATGTACATTAAAACAAGACCGACACAAGGTTAACTATCAACATGGATGCATAAGGAATTAGGAAAAAATATTTTATAGCTTCATTATCAGATATGAATGAAGTAGAGTTGTAGTTGATAAATATCAAAGCAATCATTGTGTCTCTTGCGAATTAGTCTATAGAAGAGGTGAAAGAACAACTAAATACTCTATTAATTTTATGATTTAGAATATGGACACATATAGTTAAATAGAGGAGGAATTAAAGAATAAAAATTATCTTATTTCAACTCTTATATTGAGCACATGGTTGGGCCTATTGATTCCTTGACTACAACTACCACTCCACCATTAATTCAAGATATGAAGAAGGAGACACCTAATGTGGGTGATTTGAAAGATATATTTAGAGAAAAAAAAAAAGCATGGAATGCTGAATTATTGTCATAGCGAATAGGATTTTAAGGGAAGTAGTTTATCAAGGAGGAAGGTGCAATGAAAAAATTAGAAAAGAACATTCATGAAGAGTTAATAGATATTGAAAATGACTATTTGTATCTTGAACAACTAGTGAAGGTGGGTTTCAATACTTTGGTAGATGAAGAAATTTTGAATGTGGAAAGAAGTATATAAGTTAAAGAGGAATAGTTTTAATAATTAGTAAATGATGTTCAGATAGATTATGATGTTTTTCAATTTTTGATAAAAGGTGGAGATTACTTGTAAATATATTAATAATATAGTAGTTCTTACAAGCCAAAACCTAAAAAATACATTAAAATTTTCTAGCATATCCAAGCCCCAAAATATCCCAAAAATAGTTTAGGATTGCATTTAATGATTGACAACAAACAAACAAAAAAACTAGATTATTATAGATTCAAACAGGAAGTTACCATATACCACCCTAATTACTATATTGATCATTGAAATATGGTTCTTCTGTACACAAAACATTGAGGGACTTCAGTAGCTTTGAGTTTTCACCAAGACAAGACAAAGAGTGATTCAGTACTAGACAAAGAGAATAAAAATTTGATTTAGCATTTTGAATAACCTCCCTATCAAGCAGATGGCCATGAGACAATATATAATTTTTGAAGGCCTAGAGTCAAAGCATTGTGGATATAGTTGACCTCCAAGGATAATCTAAGTAGAGAACTAGAAAAGATGCCACCAATGGGGAAGATACCCTCTGCGATATCATATTGTTCAATTGCATGAAGCAATTGGGCATCACTAAAAATTGATTCCCATATATGCTTTTGACTCAAAAAATGGAGCAGAGTAGGGCAATTTAATAGGTCCATGGCATTTGAAAGAAAATAATAAGCTATCTCTATGCAAGAATAGAAGCACATTGGATCTAGTAAGAAATCAACATTTATCACTTGGTGAATTGCATTTTCAACATTGTAGTAGTCAAATTTGAATATATTCTTTAGTTTTTCCTTGTTAAAGGCACCTACAATATCTAGGACCTATAGACCCATCAATCATCTGATGTGAATTTTGTTGTTGAACATTGCAGCCAACTAGTAAAGAGCAGATATATAATGACTTTGGAGGAATATGTAAAACTAAATCACTTGAATCAAGTTTACTAGCTAGAGATTAGGCTAGCCGATCTCCACATAAATAAAAATATAGACGACCCATTGAAAGGGAGTGTACCATTAGGTATGAAAGTGAAAATGTGAAAAAATATGACATCAATGGAGCCCTATCAAATAGACCTTCATAATCAAAATTTTTTCCCTTCCTGATCTAGTTCTAGATATTAAAATTGATTATCAGTTCTTGTGTTGGTCAATTTATCTACCAAAGAATTGGCTTCTCTATAGCAATGGATAGCCTCATTGCTGATGAATTTTTGAAGAACCTAATTGATTTTCTCAAATATGTAAGCAAGTTTCTATTAATTGGGAATTTATAGGATAAAATGTTTATAATTACTATTGAATCACTCTCAATTTCTAAAGTAGAGATATTCTTCTTGATAGCCATTTCCAACCCAATAAGCAATGTATTAGCTTCAACAATATTGTTTGTAACATGTGGGAGGATTTTTTTTAGATGTCATAAGAATAATATGATCAAAACGATTTGTGGTAACTACTCCAACACCTGATTTTCCAAGGTTCCCCCTAGAAACACCATCAAAGTTGAGCTTGAATGATATTAAAAAAAATTATGGTAAATTAAAATTCATTTATATAATGATTAACACATATTCAATTCAACATAAGTTTTGAAAGAGTTATTTGATAATATGATTAAAGTGGAGTCCTTGAAAGGGGAAATTTTTTCATTTTCTATTATCAGGTTCATAAAGATATGGATTACTTGCAAATAATTTTAAAAGAAATTAGTTGGATATAAGAAATATTTGTTATGTATCTAGGAATATAATCTATTATAATGTATTTAGGTGGGTGGAGATGTTGACATATGGCCCACATCCCTTAAATTAGTTATATTGGGTTATGTGGACAACCTTTGTACTTAACTATATTTGGTGATGAGAAGACCTTCATTGGCATTACCTCTCCATTATGTTATAAGGAGAAGTTATGTATAAAGGAGGTGATTATCATTGTAAGGATATGTATTAATATGATGTATTTGAGATCTATATTGGAGATCTAGCATGGATTAACTTCTTCCATAAGAAGTATTGTATGGTTTTATCATACCTCAATGGTTTATTATGTTTATGCATTTTTTAGATATTAGCATATCTTGGCCCACAAAAATATCAATTGTTGTGAGGGATATATATTTTGTATTATCTTATTGTAATTATTATATGTATAGATATTATCAAGTGCTATTAGAGCTATGATTTGGGAAAAAATGAGGATAAAACCTTATTTTTTAAAGATTAGCCTATATCCTCCCAATGAGTATATATTTTTATAGTTATTTAACTTGAGTTGGACCTGACCAAATAAGAAAAACCACAACCCAAAACTCAACTCTTGGTCATCAATATTAAGTAAGCTATTAAAATCTAATATTGAAACATTAATCTTGAAGATTCGCCTAAATCATCCAAACAACAATAATTTTTTCTAGTATTATTTTAGTGAGATTGGATGATCAAATAACTAATATATATAGTCCAACATTTATCTTTTTATAATCAATATTGAGTGAGTTATTATAATTTAATATTTTCATAGATTTTCTCTCTAAGTCACAAACCATGGATTTTTTCTATTTTTTTAACATTTATGGAAATATCACCAAATTTTATTAGGGATTTATCATTTTTATTTATGTTTTGATGTTGAATATAATATAAAATGATATGAATATAATTTAGAAAGCTCAGTTTCAATGGTGTTTCTTATTTTTTGGTGTGCTAATGATCTAGAATGGTGGCTTCAATTCAAAATAGCTCATTCGAGTTCTAGATTCTCAAAAAAAATATTTTTTTATCAATTAAGTGATGCATTTCTTAAATGGGCCTAAAATATACCTACAAGCAATTTCTCTTGGAACAAAATGGAACAAGTCTTGCTAGATAGACGGTATCCAAAACAAGAAAAGGAATATGAAGAAGGATAAGGAAAAGGAGAAGGTGAAGGCGAAAGAGAAGGAGAAGGGAATGATGAAGAGAAGATTAAGGATGAAATTATATGAATTTTAGTACCGAGTAAGAAATATCCCATCCTTTAATTTAATGGATGTATTCAAAAGATAAAGTTTATTGTTTTTATAAACCCTAGTATCAAGTATAGATTCATTAGCTTGGAAATATCCAAGGAACTACAAGTACAATCAATGTAAATCAAGGATAATCAAATAGAGGGTATACATATTCAAAAAATTTAATACTTTAAGCTCTCCATGGATAAGGATGGGTTGGACATTGTTCTTGGTTGTCCTTGGTTATAATATGTGGATACATTAAACATTAATATAAAAAAGTTCATAAAGCTTTGGTATAGGATAAAAAATTATATCATAGGATATTACACATAATAAAGACCAAAGGAAAGTCAAGGTAGATAACATTCAATAATCCACTAAAGAGTTCACCAAAGAATCAAAAGAAAAAATAAGAGGAGACAAATGTAAAGGAAAAAAGAGGAAAATCCTACTCCCTTTCTTGAGTCAACAAAACAAGTGGCAACAAATGGTGAAATCAAACAAGGTTCCAAAGATAGAAAAAGGTGCATTCTATAGGAATCCACATAATTATGAGAGGAAAGAGTCATAGAGGAAACCATCATGGAGGCATGATACTTCATGGAATCATGAAGCCAATGAATATGGAACTACATGGAAATAAATTAATAATTATAACAAAAAATCACATTATATAATATGGATCAAGGATCGAATCTAGATACCATCAAGATAAAACAACTACAAATGGTTGGATATTTAATAATATAGTTATATTTGTAATAATTTGTAATAGTCATACTATTTGGATTATTCTCATGTTCCAAGGATAAAACATGTCAAGATGGGATGACATGCTATGTATGTAGGGATATGATATTATAATGTACTTAAGTGGATGGATATACCAATCTGTTGCACAAATACATTTAGTTAGTTATATTGGGTTATGTGGATTTTTTTGTAATTAATTATATTAGGTGATGAGTAGGTCTTCATTGAAATTACTCCTCCAACACACACACACACACACATAGATATATATATATATATATATATATATATATATATATATATATATATATATATATATATATATATATATATATATATATATATATATATATATAAAATTGTAATGATGTGTGTTGATTATGATATTTTATTTGGGATATATTTGAAATATAAGATGGAGTGACTTCTTCTATAAGGAGTATTCTAAAGGGCTACCTTACCTCAAGAATTTATTGTATTTTTTAATATATTAGGTATTAGAGAATCTTAGCCCATGAGAATCTCTTGAGTTGTGTGAGATCTATATTAATATAATGTCTTACTATAGTTATTATATGCATGGGTATTATAAAGTTCATGAGGAACTACTAGATGTTTTTATTGAAGATAATATTAAATTTGTGCATTCAAACAAGCCAAATCACAATGTTGTAGAGATCATAGTGGATAAATTTATAGCTTATTTATAGAACAAGTATTAGAAAGATAATATTGATGACTAAGAGTGTGCACAAGTTTTGTGACACTCATTTACAAGTCAAGTTTTTACTTAAATACAATGAAATAATAGAATTTAAAATACAATTCAAAGCAACCTTTACATTCTATCGTATTTTACTCTTATATGAGCTTTTTGAAGGGAATGAATTTTCACCTTCCTTGTTCAAAACAAGTTACAAATATGCAATTACAAGGCATTGGAAATGTTTCAAAACCCTTAGAAACAACTTTTGAATATAATATACCAAAAAATTCTCCATTTCCAGGGCTTATTTATTATGTTTTTTTTTCCAAACTCCATTTTTTTCTTATTGTTTCTCATGAATTTTCAATGGATTTGATGTGTTTCATTTAACTAATGTCTTTATTTAATAGTGAGTCATTTTGGATGGCTAACATGAAAAAAATTGTCTCGTGTAAAATTTCAACATCTCTCATGCATGTTGGATTTTATCCTTTCAAGATCACACCTTCCTACATTTTTATTACAAGAAATGAGTTAGGAAAGGAATGATTTTCATCAAATTCATCCATTCATCAAAATGATGTGTGGGATATTTGAGACAATTTTAGATTCTTCTACCTTTTTCTTCTCTCCCTGCCTTTTGATCTTTTTTGATGTCGATGATTGTAGGTAAATATATTTTTCATTGTATCTTTGATGTGATTCACCTAACAGGTGCTGACAAATGTTCTAAAGAGTTGGAGAAGTTTTTACATGTATTAACACCTTTCCTTTGCATTTGAGAGGGGAAGCTCCCTCATATGCTACAATTTTTGGTTTTTTGGGGTATGATTTTAATTAAAGAGAAAGAAAGGAAACTAAATTAAAATTGAAAAAAAAAGATAACTAAAATTTACACAAGGAAAAAGAACCAATTATGTCAATATCCCATTTTTAGGCAAGAACATTTGAATATGAAACATAAAACTATGATTTCAAATAATAATTTCCATCTAAAACATGAAAGATACCTCTAATAGGAGTTTCATATCTCACTAATTAAAAAACTACCTTTATTTCATCCTCATTGTATAAAGGAAAAAATATGAATTTCACACATGATATAAAATATAGAGAAAGGTTATAGATTAGACACACAACAATGTATAGCATAAAGAGACAATGTAGTAGCCTTATGAATATCCAATTATTATTTTATTGAATAAAAAGGAGACCTTTATGACTCTCTTTCTTCTATGCATTGTGTGTGAGTCATATTGGCAGCTGTTGTCATTGATGTCAACACTAATTGTTGGTTGGCTTTGGTGTCAATACTTGATGAAGATTTTTATATGTTTGGAAGTGGTGGATGAGATTTTTGTTAATGTCTGATGAAACACTTGATGAATTGTTTGTGGTTGTCTTTATTTCCTTCTCTTGAGAAGTGAGGAAGATTGTTGGAATTGATTATCATTGTTGACACATTTAGTTAGGGCCAACATTGATTTATGGTTGTTGAAATTCACAAGACAACTAAGAGGGGGGGTGAATCAGTTGTCTTTAATCACATTCACAAATCTCACATAATTATTAACTCCACATCCACTTTAATCTGCTATTAAGTATGAGCATGAAGTGAAAATATCATAGCAATATCAACACAAAAACAACAGATTTATGTGGAAAACCTAATAAGGGAAAAAACATGGTGAGGATTAACTCAAAATATAAGAGTAATTACAAAACCGTTTATGAGAGGCTCAATGCCAAAGGGATCATCGCCCAAGATAGGACTCACTATCCAAATAGGAGGCTCACTACCTACATATAGGACTCACCGTCCAAAAGGGAGGTTAATTACCTACAGATAAAGAAATATAACAGAAAATCCACCACAAAAATTACATCCACATCCTTGATTAGAAAATTGTACACATCATCGGCTCATTGGATAATGCTTCATGACTCAGATAACGTTGGATAGGATAGGATCAATGAAAATGACCCATGTCAAAAATTCTTACCATAAGCAAGCATAAAGTGTGCACCAATGTTTGTCAAGATCAAGATAACTCGAGCTACAAATGTAGATGGATGAAAATGGATTGGATAAATGGTTCATGGATGAATGGATTTATTATGGATAGGATGAGATGGAATGCCAGATTTAATATAGATGGGATGAAATGTGGGATTTTATTATGG
>VDFB02342597.1:76943-102204 GCA_007258455.2 Sequoia sempervirens | reverse complement strand
TAGTAGATGGAGGTGCCGGTTTGAACATTTGCACCCTTCAATTGATAAAAAATCTGGGCTATTTAGAGGATACTATTGAGAAGACAAAGAACACCACCATCAGGGCATATGACGACCAAGAATGGGTATCACAAGGCATCATTGCACTACCCATCCAAGTGGGCCCTCTCATCGCAAAAACTACATGCCAAGTTTTAGGCATTGATCTTCCCTACAACATATTGCTTGGTCAACCCTGGATCCATGCCTTAAAAGCTCTAGCTTCAACCTACCGTCAATGTGTAAAGTTTCCTTTCGAGGGTAGAGAAATTACCATCCATGGAGATCCTGAGCCTTTTTACTACTGCAAGAATCTTGAGGATAAGTTCTATAAAATCCCCCAAATACCCAAGAATGAGGGCCTACACCTTCCACATTATTTTTTGACCCATCATCCCTTGCATCTACCTCAGAAACAAAGGCACTCATTGTGTAGACCATACCCAACATCACAACAGTGATCCAAGATGATGGTTGTGGAAACTATAAGCTAACAAAGGATACTTTTGTGTTGGGAAAGTTACCTCTTTCTCTCAAATCCCATGGGAAGACCAAACCTAGCAACAACATCCTAGAAACTATCAAAATGGCAGCTACTACCTTCACCAAATGGGGGGACCTGAACAAAGATGTTAATGAGGAAGATGTCTCTAAACTTCTCTATCAAGATGAATGACTTGTTCCTGTTCTTCCCATGGAAGATGACAACAAAGGTTTACAGCTAATGAAGGGCATGGGCTACACCAAGAATGAGAAATTGGGAGAAAATGCCAATGGTTTGCTAGAACCTATCACTCCTGAGAAACATCCAAAGAATCTTGGCCTAGGTTGTACTACTAGCAAGGTTACCCTTATTGGCAAAGGTACTTTCGATAAATGGGCTGAGGCTTCTTCTTGGTTATCGACATTGTGTGATACTACCCTAGACGAATTTCCCCTTGATGTTGCTGACCTATTTGAGAATAAATCCCTCTTCATGATATCCACATCAACCTTCGCCCCAAGCAACCGACCTAATAAAATATGCCTAATATACCTGCAACTCATTGATTTGGACCAACAAGGACCACCAATTCTAGATTTATTTGAAAATTATGAAGTGATCTTAGAATTTAGGGGACTCTATGACAACTTACCATGGGAAGATCACATGGAAAGTTTTGACATAGAGCTAGAAATAGGTGTTGGAAGACTGAAATCACTAAGAGGGGGCAGGTGAATCAGTGATTTAAGAAAGTCACAATTTTTTAAACTTTTGAACCAGAATATCAAATGACTATTGAAGAACAGACTTCACTTGAACTCAAACAATATTATATACATTACAAATTAGGTAAACATTTCATTAATTGAGATTGGCTTGATAAACTTCACACATATATCAGAGCTTATAACTAAACCTTTTATGCAAGATGCTTTGATTTAAAGAATGGCAGAAATGAATGACTGACATCAACAACTTTTTATGCAACTGATGACAATATTATAATCAAGAAAATAAACCAACCACACATAGAAACATCACATAACACCAAAAATTTTCCTGAGTGGAAAAACCCTCTTGGGGAATAAAAAACCACTCGAAAAATCTTTCCTTTATTCACTTAGAGCACCAAATCTTTCACATTTAGGAGCACCAACTCCACAAAATACAAGAGCACCAACTCCACAAAATTCAGAAGCACCAACTTCATGAGATACAGGAGCATCAACTCCTTTACAATGCAACACAATTACAATATTCTATGAGAACCCTAGAAGTGCAATTTGCAGTCCTAGAATTTCAATAGAATATTATAAAAAAATTCAATAAGCACATTGAAGAATGTTGTATGAGAATGACAACATCTTCCTTCAATAATCTGAGTATCAATATAAATATTTTCAATGCAATACAACTTCTGGACTAAATATCTGAAACATCATATTCCTCTTTCAAGCCACATGAAAAAAACCTGAAGATAATATTTTTAAAGACCTTGCCAATAATAATCTCTATATGCAGTTCATATAATTGTCAAAGCAACTCGGGTTAGGGTTGAAATGAAAACCCTAAATAATCTCTCTTAACAAAAAATTATTAAACCCTTAACAACAATTATATATTATGTTGCCTTTCAAGAAGAGATTCCAGAAACCCTAATGGGTTTTTTAAACCAAAAACAATAATCAACCTCTGTTTTATACACATATGTTCTCATGTAACTTCATCAAAATTTCCAAATTGGAATAACTATTTTTCTTCAACTAAATGCATTAACCCTTTATTTGTTTGCTAAGGAATAATCAAGGGTTTCAAATAAAATTAACCACTGAATCTTCATGACTAATGCCTTAACAAAAATGTTCAAACCCCATAAATAATGATTTCTTTAATAGTTATTTATGGAGGAATGTAAATAAGAAAATACCAGAAGAACCGTTTTAAAACTGTCCAGCTGAAGACCTCCATCTATGAGCTTTGTCTCTTCTTTTTCAACTTCCACAGTCAAGCATTTTACTAGAAATCTACAACCATAAACTCTCCATGATGGCAGCTAGGGTTTCATATTTTTACATAATGAAACAATAACAACTTTGCCCTACATTTCCTTCAAGTCTTTCAAAGACTTTTCAACAGAATATAATCATTTAAAATCCGAACATCATAATGCATTTGAATCTGCTGTCCATGGATTAAATCATTAACTCATGATGGTTGTCGATTACTTGTGACTTCCAAGTGACTTTAAACAAAGTCAAAAAATTTATATTCATAACACCCAATGTCACATGCTTAATGTGACTAGAACATAAGCATCAAACCAATATCTTACTCAAGCTTTTAAAAATCTTTTAAAACTTTAATATGCCTGACTCCTCAATGTTTAGCATGCCTGACAAGGGCTTGATTTGCTTTGTTTAACAAATACCTTATATCTCTTTAGTGCCCGACACCATTTATGGTGTAAAATATAAATATTTCAATATCCTCACCATAGGATATATTAACCATGAAATACTTCAAAGACTTTCACCAATGTAACATATACAATTGAAATATAAGAAGCCTGTGCTTTATGTCTTGAAGACCCCAATAGTAAAAAATACTCTATGAAGAAAACATATATAGGTGACCTGAACCTGTAATTTGCATTTGTTGAAACTTGTATGTGCAAACATAATAATTCATATCACATTTGAACTATCAGTCCATATAAAAACAAATTTGCACAATGTATAAGCAAATGTATACCTCAACAAGAAGTTGCCAATGTAATTATCAGCCAGAGTACGTATACCATTGTCCATGGTGTCTAAGATGCCTGATCAAAACACATGTTATCATGTAAAACCTAACTTGTAGCACCTTAAAAGATAAACACTGTCAGCAACCAATATAAAAAAATGAAGCATGGAAATATGAAACTTGTAATTGCATGCCATGAACCATGTGTAAAGATCATCATGTATGAAAACAAGCTGAGAATGCATCCTGTCAACATCCACCAAGCATATCATCACATTCATATCACATTCATATCATAAAACCACTTTTAACATCAAGGACAAACCAAAAACAACTGAGAGCCAACAATAGGAGCAAACTATGGGGAGACGATTGAGTCCTTTAGTTGCAAAATTGATAACATGCAACTAACTTGTAGATCTTTAAGTGAAAACCACACTGTGGTACTTTCTGATCCCAAAATAGTAAAAAGAAAGGACATATCCAAGGGTGAAAACCTCTAAGGTTCCCAAGGTTGAGGGATTCAATCTCCCCCTCAGTGCAATACATCTAGAGAATCAAATATCTTAGTAGAAAAAGCCACTCCAGTCAATGTGAACAAAAAATGAGCCCAAGATCACTTTTTTATCCTAAATCCTTGTTGGATGAATAATAGAAGAACCCGGCAACATTCTTGAAAAGAGTGAAGAGCTAACTTTGCATGGTCATACATAGATATGCTAGGTCTTGATCCAAAATTGTTGTAAATCATTTAGCGTCTATCGCAAATCCAAACCAAGAAAGAAAAGTTAAGGAAAATGCACCCTTAGATAGCACTCTTGGTCAAACTTGAGTTACAAAAGCTTCTTGACATTAGATTTATTCAACCAATAGATTATCCTAAGTGGGTTTCAAACTTGGTACTAGTCTCAAAACCCATTGGGGGCATCAAAATATGCACTGAATTCAGAGATTTAAACAAAGCATGCCCAAAGGATGATTTCCCTCTTCCTAACATTGACATCATAGTAGACTTAACAACTAGGAATGAAATGTTATCACTCATGGATGGTGTTCTAGGCTATAATAAAATCATGATTTCCAAGGAGGATCAACACAAAACTACATTCACTTGTCCATGGGGGGCATACTACTGGAATGTGATGCCGTTTGGGCTAAAGAATGGAGGAGAAACTTATTAGAGAGCAATGACCCTCATCTTTCATGACATGATCCATAAAACAGTTGAAGTTTATGTGGATGATATTTTGGAAAAAAATCAAAGAAAAGGAGTGAGCACATACAAGTCTTAGGACCCATCTTTGTCAGGCTTGAAGAATACAAGGTACGACTAAAATCGAAAAGGTATGTGTTTGGGGTAACATCAGGGAAAATTCTTGGCTATATCATCTCACAAAGAGGGATATAAATTGATCCAACAAAATTAAAATCCATCCTAGACATGGAACCACCACAAACACTAAAGTAGATGAGAGGGTTGCAAGGAAGATTGCAGTCCATTAGGAGGTTCATAGCACAACTATTAGACAAAATCCATCCTTTTTCGCACCTTGTCCATAAAGGTATAACTTACAAGTGGGATGAGAAGTGTGACAAAGATTTCTAGCAGATCAAAGACTACCTATTGAAACCTCTAGTGCTCGAGCCACCAATATCGAACAAACCACTGATCTTGTACATCTCAACAATATCAACAACATTAGGTACTCTTCAAGCACAACATGATGAAAATGGAAATGAAAGAGCTATCTACTACATCAGTAGGACCTTAGTGGGCTATGAAATGAACTATTCATCCATTGAGAAAGCCTACTTAGCATTGGTTTTTACTTCACAAAAATTTAGACACTACATGTTGTCACATCAAATCAAACTCATTGCAAAGATTGATCCATTGAAATACCTGTTATCCAAAGCAGTTCTCACTAGATGATTGGCCAAATGGGTGATTATCCTAACAAAATTTGACATAGAGTATGTAGAGCACAAGGAAATCAAAGGAAAAGTGATTGTAGACCAACTAGTAGAGGCACCTATCTATGCAGAGAACCCATTGATATTTGAATTCCTTGATGAATCAATGTTCCTAGTCAATCTCACAAGTCAGTGGAAAATGTACTTTGATGGATCATTCACCCAACATGGATCATGAGTAGGTATTCTTTTCATCACCCCTCAAGGTGATTGCATCACAAAGTCATATAGGCTATCATTTCCTTGTACTAATAACATTGTTGAGTACGAGGCCCTAATCATAGGTCTAAGGATAGCAGTAAAAATGGTAGATACAAGAAATAAAAGTCTATGGAGACTCACAGCTAGTTATCAATCAAGTCAATGACGACTATCAAACTAAGGATGAAAAGCTCACTCCTTACAAAAATATGGTAGAAATTCTCAAGGACCTTTTCATAGATATAACTTTTGAGTAGATTCCTCACATGAAAAACAAAGTAGTAGATTCTATGGCAATAATCGAGTCACTGTTAGACATACCGAACAACGTCCTGCAATGTGAATTCTTGGTAGAACAACTTCTCGTACCAACTTTGGAAATCCCATAATCTAAATTTGTGTGTGTCATTCTTGGTCCTAGATCCCCATGGTACCATGACATCTTTACCTACTTAAGTAGAGGAACCCTCCCATCCGATATCACCTCCAACCTTAAAAAGACCTTTGTTAAAAAGGCATCCCAATTTGTGATCCTAGGTGATACCCTCTGTCGTTGAAGCATTGAAGGGACATAACTATGATGTCTTAAGCAAGAGGAAGCCCTAAATTCTTTGATAGAAATACACTATGGCATATGTGGTTCCCATTCTAGCAATATGACTTTAGCTAAGAAACTGTTGAGGACAGGGTACTACTGGCCAACCATGGAAAGAGAAGCTGATCAGTATGTGCAGAAGTGTGTCCAGTGTCAACATGGAGATATGATTCATGCTCCAGCTCAAGAGTTGCAACCAATGATCACACCTTGGCCTTTCTTGCAATTAGGGCTTGACCTCATAGAAAAGATTACCCCAATCTCATCTAATGGCCACAAGTTTATCATAACGACCACTGAGTACTTTACCAAGTGGGTTGAAGCCTTTCCTATGACCTACATAACAAGGAAGCAACTTGCTAAGTTCATCCTAAATTACCTCATTTTTCATTATTGTGTTCCACAAACCCTTATCTTAGACAATGGAATGCCCTTCAAGAATCAGGATGTGAAATAGCTATGTCAAAGATTCAACATCCAAAATCAATTCTCTACACCATATTACCCCTAGGGAAATGGTCAAGCCAAGGCTACAAACAAGACCATTCTAAAAATACTGAAGAAAACAGTCAATGAAACTGGTTGTGACTGACATCTATAGTTAAATCCTGCTCTTTGGGCCTATTGAACTAGTATCTGCACACCAACAAGTGCAACCCCTTTCTCCTTGGTCTACAAATCAAAAGCCATTTTTCCTGTTGAGGTTGAGCTCCCATCACTGTGAGTATCACTACATAACTTTATCATCGATGAAGAGTACATAGTATCTTGCTTGAATGAGCTAGAATTCTTGGATGAGCGTCATTTTGACGCTCTTAATCACTTGTAAGTATATCAAAACCAACTAAAACAGAGCTATAAAAAGAAAATCAAATGTCGATCCTTCCAAGTAGGGGATCTTGTCCTAAAGAAAAATCAGAAGAACCTTCCAAATTAGGATAGTAAAGGAAGGTTCAAGCCTAACAAGTTAGGTCCCTTTGTCATCACAACAAGTAATGGGTCAGGAGCATACCAATTGTCAAAACCTGAAGGTGAACCATTGCAGGAACCAACTAATAGCTTGCATCTTAAAAAGTTTTATGCCTAGTATTGAAGGGTGTAAATCTAAAAATACAAAAAATAAAATAAAATAAGAAAAAGGATTGAAAATAGTAAAGGAAAAATAATCGTCCTTTAGTGAAAACCACTTTGGTGGTGCTTTGGGCATGTACCTTGGTGAAAACCTGGCAAACAGGTGCCTTGAGTAAATAAAGTACCTCCATCCATCTAAGGCTCTTTATCCTATCATTCCATCCATCGCCCATCCACGTCCATATCATAGCTTGATGTTGAAAAGTATCATATCCCCTTAGTACTACTTGTCATAATCCAAAGGTCAGTTTGTCCTACCTATATCGTGGTAGTCTTTCACATAAACACTGGGGGAAATTCGTTATAGATCAGATCAGGTTCTTATATATCTTAAGGTTATCAGAAAAAACCAAAAATATTCATAAAACATTCATAAGAAAATCCAAAACATTTGCAAAATCCTATACAACTAAAATCCAAAAACATTCATAAATTTGTAAAGTCAAAAATCCAAAACATCCAGATCACATCAAAATTCCTAAAAAGGTCAAACATCAAAAATCCAAAAACAGTACCTTGGAAAACTATGTCATCTTTGAGCTTGAACATAGGCAAGGCCATCATTGATGTTCCCTCGAGACACCCTAGGTCAGTCCTTTAGGAGTCTGTCATAATAAATTGACATTCTCAACTGTTAATATCTCATATTCAATAAGTCAAGTTAGTTGAGCTACGTGGTCTCTGCGTGTATAACGTAGGGAAGGATAATCTTTGATCAGCCCTTGAGGCCCCTAGGATAGGTCTTTTAGGTTAGGTTCTTGGTCGAAACTCAGAAAATCCCTAAACATTCAAATATCAAAAAATCCCTAAACATTCAAAATCTCAGAAAACCCCAAAACATTTGAAAATTGAAAAAACACAAAAGCATTGGAAAACCTTGGAAAACCCTAAACAACCTCAAAATAATTGAAAACCAAAACATCAATATACTTAAATGGGTTGAAGTATATCCTAGAAGATGAAAGTATATCCTACAAGATGAGTTAAGCCTAGACAAGATTGCAAGATACTTAAATGGGTTGAAGTATATCCTACAAGATGAGTTAAGTCTCACAATCCCTAGAACACTTGAAGAGTGCTATCAGCTAGCCTTAAAGGCTGAAGAGGAGTTGAAGAGGAAGCAAGAAAAGAATAATAGAGGTAGAGGAAGGACTTATAGAGGTGGAGGTCCATATGTTGATAGAGGACAACCACAAAGAGATCAAGGAGAGTCAAGCATCTCACAAGAACAAGCACCAAGTTCAAGAGGGGATTTTAGAGGAAGAAGGGCTAACTTTAGGGATAGATTTGGAAAAAGAGGAGGATTAAATGGATTCATAGGAAAATGCTACAAGTGCAACAAGTTTGCTAGTCATCAAGCTTGGAAGTTTCTAGAAGAGAAAGAAACTACCACATTTAGGAATGAAAGGAGCACTCAAGTTTCTCAAGGAGGAGATGAAGAAAGTGTTAAATCCTCACCATCACCAGAAGAACTAGAGATAGGAGAATCCTTGCTGATGAGAAGGACATTGATCAAGGTTCCAAAGGAGAAGGAGCCACCTCAAAGGAAGTAATTGTTCAAGACTGTTTGCAAGTGTCAAGGTAAGTGTTGTCAAGTTTTTATAGATCCTGGAAGTACTGATAATCTAATTGTTGTTGAGATGGTAAAGAAACTAAATTTGAAAAGATTACCTCATCCTACACCTTATAAAGTTTTATGGTTGAATAAGGGGCAACAAGTATTAGTTAATGAACAATGTTGGGTAGAATTTCAAATAGGAAGGTATAAGGACAAGGTGTTATGTGATATAATTCTAATGGATGTATGCCATGTGCTATTTGGTAGGAGATGATAGTATTGAGAGGATGGAGGATGAGGCCCACACCTATTCACAGATAAGATTGACATAATAGAGTCTCAAATAGAATGAAGGAGCATAATGATGATCAGACCTGAGATTACACTGAGACATGTTCTAAGATAATATGAATCATGTTGAGATATCTGAATAGAAAGATGTTTCAACAATTTATGCCATAGTTTGAAATGAGAGAATCTCAATTTTGTTGACACAGAAATATGTTTTAATTATTACATTACATAGAGAACAACTATTCACACACTGCATTTGAGAATAGACTTACAAACGTGCTTGCATTCATATTGTTTATTTTTAGACCAAGACCCTTCAATTGGATTTTGAAATGTTGAAAAGACCACTAGTTGAGTGTAGGAAATGAAACAAAGAAGTAATGGGAAGGGAGAGTTAGCTACAAGATGAAATAGCTGCAATGCAGGAGTCTCTTCAAAATATGAGAAGTAATAGTGTTGAAGAGGTAAGAAGAACTAACTCTCTATTGTATTCCATTAAGGATGTAGAATATGCACATCAATTGCAATAATTACAACATGACACATTGGAAGCTAGACATGCTTTGAATCTTTTAGAAGATGACAACAAAATTGATTAAGAGTTGATGCTTGATGCCATAATGGCTAGAGACAAAAAGAGGAGACAAAGTGCTCTCATTGAGATTTCAATTGCACAATTGAGTAATACAGTCTTAGTTGTTTAACTCCAACTAGTTGACAAGGGACACAATGAAGCAATATTGCAAGAGAAATTCAACAATGTAGATCATGTAGCAGGGTCAAAGGAGGATCAAATTTTGGAAATGGATTCTCAATTGAATGGCATGTGGTAGAAAAGTGAGAGACCTAAGGTAAAAGTGGGACATGCTTTAAAATGTTTGAAAGAAGTGCAGGGCAGCTTAGAGTAGGACTCTACATATTAGATTATCAAGTTGCAGGGGTCCAAGATGGAAGATATTTATAAGGTCTTAAAGGGTGCAAACAAGGAGCCCTCTCAGATGGAACTGAGTTTCTTTTCTTTCCCTTGGGAGTATGATGCAGGAGCATCAATTTCAAGGTGTTTTTATGCTTTATTTGGTGATAGGAGTCTAGTTGAGTTGATTTAGGTTTGTGGACTCCATTGGGATCATAATCCAATGGTTAGGTTAGGTTGAATAGGCTAGAAATTCAAATTACTTGTTTCCCACCTTAAGGTAATTTGAATTTTTGAAGTGTTTTTGGTTTGTCACAAGGTTGAGATTGGTCCCTCAACTCTTCTTTTTGGTTTCCTGAAGCATAATAAGTTGCTAGAGGACCATGGTAGCCATGTAAGTTCCTTTTATTTGTTTTGTTTACATGTGTTTAAAAGTTGCACAAAGTGGCAAAATTGTCAAATTTAATGACATTACAATTAGGGCTATTGGGGAAATGGACATAAGCTCATGTGTAATTGTTTCTTGAGAGTTTTGTGAATGCTAAATCAATGAAGAATACACTCCAAGAAGTATGGAGAGTAGGATTTGAGAAAATACCCTGTTATTTTGCACTTTTGTGATAATTTTTACTATGAAACAACAAGAAACTTGCTTGGTATAGATTTGTATGGCATACTATTGGGTCTAAAGGTGGATGAAAGTGTAAAGCTATGTCTTAAGATTCTAATGCATTTTATTTGGTTTAATTTCATGTTAGAATAAGCAAGTTATGATAAAAATAGTGCTCACGAGTTAGGGATAGACCTTGGGTTTATAGGGAACAAAATAAATTCATATCTTTATTTCCATCCATCCAAAAATCATGAGACATGGTGGGTGATCCCACAATAGTGGTTTACAATTTTTGGCCAAACCGACACTCAAAATAATTTTGACTAAATCTTCACCTTTCGTGCACCTATAGCAAAATTTTAAACCGGGTGAGGAATTTGAAGATGATTCAAACTAGAGTTTCATGAAATTTTGTCTCAGATTCTAAATATACTTTTTTCAAAAATTTTGCAATCAAATTGCACTTCTTTTTCCCATCTCCCCTGAAACCAGTTTTTTTTTTTTTTTTTTTCGTAAAAACAACATTTTTAAAAGGATCCTCATCGATAATAATGCATAACTTTTTTCCATGAAGGATAAAATTCTAATTTTTCACTTCTTAGATTTGTAACTTCGACATGTAGTGCTTCAACTTAAGTTAGATAATTTTATTGACTATTTTTTCTTTAATCAAGTTTCAAAGTCAAAACAAATTACAATCTCTCATTACAGCACGAATCAGATAACGATAACTTTTTTTGTATGTATCAAAATTCAAATTTTTTTGTTGGGTCAAGGACTTCAATATCTGGTGCACTCATATTTTTCAAAAAAAAATTGATAATCTATTATTTTTCCACGTGTGCAGAACAAAGAGATTGATTTTTAGTGAAAAACCCATGTTTAATAAAATCAAAAAAATAAATACATAATAAACCAAACATATTAAAAACATATTCGCTGGATCTTTGTTTTGAGGACTACTTGATTCTATTTGGTCTCAGGAATTCTCTCACATTTTCATGTTCAAAACCAAGTCTAAGTGAATTTTTTATATTTTTTGTGAACACGTAAAAATCAAGGAAAAAGGGGTTTGTTTTAACCAGGTTCATTCGAACCCCTTCCCAAAAGGGATTTTCATTTGATTTTTGTTCGTGCATGCACTAAATGGGTTCACTCAAACCATGGTTTGAGTGAACCCTTTTTTGGTTCGTTTGAACCAACTAGTTCATTCGAACCCCCAGAATGATTTTTTTTGGAATGTGGTCATTTTTTACAAGTATTCCTTCCTCATTCGAATTGTAAACCACTTTTGTGGGTTTACCCTGGTATAATTTTTTGTAGACATGTAGGCACATGTTTCTAGAAGGAGGAGTGATAAGTCTTTGTTTTGAATGACTTATGAATGACAGTGTTCATGCTATCACTAGTTGCTATTGAAACCCTGCCTCTTTGAGGGTTTATTGAAATTGCTTTGTTTTGGGTTTAAATACTATCAAGAACAGTTAGAAGGAGGTCTTTGGAGAGTGTCTAAGAACCTTAAGGCTTGAGTGTGCAAAGGATAGGTGAATTTGGATTCCCTTTTGAGAGTTGAACCTAGAGAAATTGGCTTGTAGAGCATTTTAGCAGGGTATTTGTTGTTGTCATCATTGAAGGATCAAACAATCTTGTGTTTACTATTGTTAAGGCCACATTTTCAATGTTCTTGAGAGCCCATAGTGCTTGCAAAAGCTTTCCCTCTGCATCAACTATGCTTTCAAATTTTGATCTCTTTGAGGCAACCATATTTAATGTATAAACTCGACTATAAGGTTTCTAATTTATTATCCATAACAAATTCAAAAATAAGAATCCAATGTTCCCCACTACCTTTGTATTTTGCACAACTATGTACCATAGGGAAGGCATTTTATGCAAGCTAACTGGCTCTTTTCCATTATCTCCTGTGTAAACAAGCATATTCACTCCCTTTGCTCTGTGCGCACCTATAGGTATCCATAGTCTGCTATTATTATCAACCTGATCTTGAATTCCTCTTCCCATTCCCCACAAAGGGTCATGCATATCGAGGAGACCTATTATAACTATAACCATTTTTAGTTGAAGATTCTTGAGGGTTGTTTTAACTCTATTTGGGTATAAAACTTCCTAGTAGGTAACAACGTCCATTTTCCTTTTACCAGCAAAACAACAAGCTATATCCAAAAATATTTCCTTCTCAACATTGCTAAGTCCATCATAAATTATTCGAAGTCCACTCTGGATATTTCTTGATTTTCCCCAATGTTGTGGAGAGCTTCATTCTCCCCTAACCCACTTATTTGTCACTTCTTGGTTGGAGGAGAAGGGTCTAAGAATCCTGTTGTTAGTTAATAAAATAATAGACATATCAATAATATACCTCTCAAATCCATGAATGATTGAATATAAAAACTAGACAACAATATGCCACGAGATAAAGATATGGTGGGAAGAATGATGCCCATCAAGCTTAGAAAATTTATGAATGTATGAAGTGTTCATGTAGGTGATAATGACATGGATGAATAAATATCCCAATAGATAAGGGAATAATCCACCAAGTAGAGATTCTAGAGTTCTCTACATTCCTCTAGGGATTATAGTCCCTAATTAGAGTTGCTATTGTTTACTACCCTATTATCACAAAGTCTTTTTGTATCCCACAAATGTCATCTATAGTTAGGTATGCAATACCTATCTTATTGCATCCATGTGTGAAGTGAGACACTGCATTGAAAAATATTAAGGGCATAAGAAGAAGGTGTCCTAGTTTGCACATGGTTGTTGTATCTACTTATAAAGGTATGAGATCCTCAATTCAAGGTAAAACTATAACATTAACACTTAATGATAATCAAAAAGGATTTTCATGTGTATTGGCTATGATTTATTTTAAGGTTAGTTTTTCCATTATCTACTCTTTGGAATTTCAAGAGATACACCTTAGGGAACACCACCCTTGGTCTAGCAAAACTTAAAGATATCATCAATCCTTATCAATTGGTCATTTTATGTTGTTGTTTGATCATAACTCTTGCCTTTCACCTTTGATGACATACCCTAGACTTAGGTGTCAGTGCAAATATTTAGGATAAGTAGAGTTACATGTTTGAGAGCCAACACTCCTGACAAATTTTTAAGGGTTGACATTATTTAAAATACTTATGCAGATTATTGAGTTATTAGGGTCATCTTCTCCTAGGTCAACCTCATACAAAGAATTGGATTTATAGTCACATAAATGAGTGAAAACAACACTCTTTAGTTATGCAAATATTCTAGAATAATGATGTGGATGAAAGTATAGAAATGCATCCCATTTTTATAAAACAAAATGACCAACACAAATACATTTTTTTACTTGAAGGGGCTGAAATTGACACTATGTTTTGAAAAAAGAATAGATAAAAGATGTAAGGTACTTATGATTTTTTAATACCATAAAATATGTTCCATAGAGTTGATGAGGTGGAGAAGCTAAAAAAATAGCTAGCCTCAACATATTTGTATTACAAGAACAAGCTAAATGAAGGCTAAAAAAGCAAGTCTCAAAAAACTATTAGTAGTTAGGTCAACACCTAAGTACTATTGGCGAAGCTCGATTGCCCACCAGAAGCTTGCATAGTGAGGAATGGAGGAGCTAATTTCAGTTATGGGGAGGGACGAGGAGGCCACAGGAACATGGTGCGTAAGAAATCAGAGGGCGTTAAATAAGCCATTGGCTCCCAAGATGAACCCTGCGTCCATCTTATTTTGGTGCGTGTTGATGGAATTTTTGTCATCCAGAACAATCACTTGAAGCACCCAAAACATGCGATCCACAGCCAGGTCACCATTAAGCCAGAGATGAGAGACCAAGCTTGCAACATGAAGTCATAGTCTGCCAAAGTGGCCCAAAATTTCCCCATTGAAAGAAGATACTCCTGAATGTAACCAAAACCAGTCACCTTGATGAAATCAACGTTTTGCATAATGTCCATGATGTTTGAGAGAAACACTGAGGCCACCTAGAAGTAGAACAGCTTCCGTGATGCATCTTAGAGGAGAGATTTACCCATGATCAGACGTAGAGCTACCTCCATGCTAGAATAGTTGAATGAGACACGTGGGAAAGAAGATTAGAATCATATGGCCCCATAACAGGAGGCTCCCACTTTTGCAGTAGAATGTTTTGACTCTTCTATTAATGGTAAACATCAACCACACACCCAATGCTAGATTCAATGACTCAGAAGATGCACACAAAGAGCTCTAGATGGGGAAGATTAATATGCCATTAAACCATATTGAATTCACAGCCCCTGAGAAATATGGACAATAAGGAATAAGAGTGTTAGGGGGAGAGCCCAAGGGAAGGAAGGAGCGATCCTTAAAGACCACATCTGTATGTAGTCACACTGGCTTAAAATAGTCCCAGGTGAGAACAAAATTATTGAAGAGGAGTAAATAAATGCAGGTAGTTGGGTCAAAAATAGTAGAATGCTTATATCTTGTGTCAAAATAGCCAGGTTTGGTTGAAGAAGCTGAGGTAATGTGTCCTTTGGTAGAGATATTAGGATTTGATTGTGTTCGTGTGCAATTCCACTCTTGATATCTTAACAAGGAAGATATGCTTGAGAACCAAGAAATATATGATTACTAGTAATTCCAGCATTTAATCAATAAAAAGATTGGCACAGAGGTCTGGCACTTTCTTTGCATCACAAAACATCAGTTGAGGAGCCGAGCAATGTTGAGGGAGAAAGGTCATCCCCAAAATTCCTTAGTCATTGAATTTTTTGTTGTTGAGATTTTATCATATTCTCGGTACCCTTCTTATGAATGGATTGCCAAGTGAATCTACTAGATTATTGGCTTTTTCTTAAATAATGGACACATTCATAATACGCCAATTTTAATAACAGAAGTATGATTTGGATCATGATGTATTCTAGTTTCCAATTATTAAGTTTGGGTTATTTGAAAGTGTTTAGGATGACCATTCAAACTACCTCAATAATGATTTTGAAAAAGTTATTTAATTCATAGTTGGTAGAGCTTATCTAGAGTTTTCTAGATGCTGCAGCTAAGACTTGACTGATTATTTCTTAATATGTCTATATACTTGAAAGTCTTAGATTTCTTTAAGAAGTCATATCAAATTTAGTTTGACCTCGGAGGAAGGAATCTTTTATTTAATTGATTTTCTATCATTTTTACCAATGTATGATTAGAAGATCCATATGCTAGAGGGGGTTTGAGGTGTTACCAATTTTTTAGTATGGAATCGTCCAAATTGAAGTACTTTTTGTTCACAGATAGAGATGCTTGAAATGCTAGCCATGATTGTTTGATAAACAGCTCTTTCTATTTTGGAGATTACATTTTCAAGAATGGAGATGGATTTTTTGAGGATTTTTTTTTGGAGGATAGAGATACTTGCATATGTAGAATCATTGTGTAGGATTGGTCAATTCTAGAAATGTTGGACTGGAGATTTGCGTAGAGGAGTTACTAGATTTAATTTTTCATAGAGGAATATCTAACAATTGAAGTTAAAATTGTAATATAAAAGAAGGTGATTAGTATCTTTTGTAGTAGATCTACATAAAACATAATTGAAAGCATGAGAAATGCCCAATTTTTCTAGCCTCAAGTACTTGTTAGAATTCTATTATTAAGAGTGACTCAAGAGAAAGCCTCTACCTTAGGCAAGCATGAGTTGCTCCAACAAAGGTTTGAAGGACAAGCTTCTTGGAAAGAGTTGCGAGTTAAGACCTTATAACCATCTTTTACTAAGTAAATATATGATTTAGTAGTCATCTAAGATAATTCATCTTTCCTAGTCAAGTAGAAAATATTCCTCTTTTTCAATTTATTTGTTAACTATTTTTTCTAATCCACTAAGAAGGGATAGTGGTCAAGGGAATGCATTATTTCCCACAACAAAGTAATCCTTCAATTTAGAGCCCTAGTTCTATTGGAGGAAGAGTTTCATATCTTTTAGGTCATGTATGTTATCAAGAGGCTTGTGACTGTTCCAAGAGTCTTCCCAAAAAAGTGCTCTCTCCCCATTGTGAATAATCCAAGATAGGTAAGGTAATATAACTTCTCAACAATTGATTAGGAAGTTTCACATTTTAGAGCTTGAAGGAGGGTTGGCTATGGTAAAAAATATTTCTTTCTTTGGAGAGTAAATATTTTTCCCTCATAATTTTGCATTGTTTTGAATCATAGTTTGAATATATGTACCATGTTAGCTTTTTTTGTTAAAGCAAAGTTTTGAGATTCCAAATTTTGGATTCTTGCTCCACCCATAAATTTTACACTATCGTGTTCCAAGAAATTAAAGCAATTTTACTTTTATTTTTAGAATTGTCTTTCCAAAGGAAGTTTCTTATCTACTTCTCAATGTCAAAATGATACCTTTAAGAAGTTGTAGAACTATCATCATGTAAATTAGTATGGTTGAAAGAATAGTTTTGGTCATGGTAATATTACCAACTTTGATATGTTCTAAAATTTAAAATGATATAAACTAATGAAATTCAGAACATTTAGTGTAGTTTATGATTCTAATTTAAAATAAAAATAAAAATTGGTTGGATATACTTTTTTCAAAATTTAAAAAAATATTTTAATTTGCTTTTAAATGTTTTTTTTTTAAATGAGGTCGATGGGAGGTAACTCTTAATATAGTAAATTTACTTTTTGTTTAATATTTTTCCACTTAGATAACTTGCATGGAGAAGAAAAATTCAATGAATATTTATTTTCTAATATTTTTAAAGTCAAGTCCACTAAAATTCATAGTTTCAATAAGGTACAACTTTATGTCTAAATTGTTTTCATAAAAAAATTAACCTTTTTTGGAAAAGGATCTCTCTCCTAGTGAACTATATTTTTTTAAAGTTTGCAAAATAATTTATTATAAATTTAAATTAATTCATTATATGTTTGATTATAACTATCTATTTGTAGTGAATTTCAAAATAATAATAAAACTAATTAAAATATTAAAAATATTAGTGAATTTTAGGCTTAAGCCCTACCAAAGGTTATTTTTAGAGTTCATGAACATATTCAAGTTGGTTGGAGAATTATGAAATTTGATCCACTTTTGTTGTGCATTTCCCTCAAAAGAGGGTTAGGCTATCATATGTGATATCAACTCAATAGTTTTGGGCAAAAGGGTTTTGACTAAAACCCTTAATAAACCTTTTCACCTAAAACTAAATACATATCAAACTTGAAGTTGATATCAAATGGTGTTGATTTTTTTATTTTTAATTTAAATATTTTTGCCAAAACCCATTGTGTGACAAGTGCCACATAGTTTTGGCTGAAACTATTTCACCTAGAAGTCTTTCATGAAAAACAAGTCCATCTAATTTACTATTTTTGATTAAAAGTGGGACATGGATTCAGACTTTCACCAAAGTAAGATTGGATTACTTTTAGTGCTCCAAATATAAATATTGCTATAATGAATTCTCTTTATATACTCTAAAAATATGAATAATAATCAAATTATACTAGATGATAAATTAATGCACATTAAGTGCACTTAAATACCTCTATATAATAAAACATCGTGTGAAACATATACTAGGTTAGTTTGTGTTGGGAATAAAAGAGGTAGGAGTTAGAAATTTTTGAATTTAGGGGTTAGCTTTCTAGGACTGAGACTAATCCCATGCTCATGGAATTGGCCTGAGAAATCATAAGGCTAATAGTATGTGGGAAATGAATGTTAATATGTGATGGGCAACAATAGACATAATAAATGTCAAAGGCATAGGTATTTGCATATATGGATAAGGTATACTGAAATGTATGGGAATGAACTTAAAGGTGGGGATATGTGAAGGATAAAAAAATGAACCTAAATTCACACAAGATTGCATCATTTATTATGTAATTATATTAATCCATTTCATCAAATAGGTCAAAAGTGAAATAAGAATTGACATGACTATGTAAATTTTTCTATTACATACTTTTAACATTTAGTTGATTGAATTTCATATGGGATTTGGAACCTAAAAAGTTATCACACCTCCATACAACTTTTAGGTAACTTCAAAAAAAATTTACTTACCTATATACAACTTTACAAGATCCAAAGCTATCATTAATCACTTTACTTTCACATCATCTAAAGGTGGGAATTTTTTTTGTTCTTTTTAAATGACATATGGTCATTGATACATTTTGAACCATTTTTCGATGATAGCCCATCGGAATTTCAACGACTGTTTGTTGCTATTTTTGCTTCAGAATTTTGACGACATTTGAAATGTCGAAATTCTAACCCGACATCTGTCGAAATTCCAACGGGCTGTTGTCAAAAAATGGTTCAAAATGTATCAATGGGTGTAGAATGTAGATACGTATAGATTCTCTAAAATACACACCATCTTATTGTAGAGCATCCCTCATGAATAAAAAGTATGTGAATGGTTATCATTCATTAGGGTGATGATATTATCAATTCCCGCCATATAATGAGAGACAATTGTAAATAAGGGTTTTGTTCTCACTTAACTCATTACATTTGATGTTTGCAAGTAATTTATAGTTTGTCCATTTTTCATAAGCTTGTCTTTCCCATTATATGACTTCTCCACTAACTTTCTTTTCTCTCCAACCCCATTCTAGGATGATGACATTTATTCCTCCCCTTATTTCATCAATCATTATATTGTTGTCTCCATGAAAATATACAATAATACATTACTCTATGAGGTTGTACTTGACATGGTGACCAAAAAATTATTTCAAAGTGGGATGATAGACTACTCTTTTGTTCTTTGCATCTTACCATTTTTGTGAATGTTTCCAAGTAGAAGGTATCAAGGAATTCCTACTAATTATTATGGATAAAGCTAAAAAAGTAAAGGTAAAATATGTTAATCTTGAAAACAAACTCATTCTCACAATTGAAAAGGTTCAAGAAATTCAAGAAGAGCTTGAAAAAGTAGGAGAATCATATTTGGGGGGGTTTCTATTTTTTATTTTTGGAATCCCCTTTTGATTATTTGGTAAAATTTCTTGCGATATCAAGTATTTCCTCTATCCTAATTTTATTTCAATACTACTCATTGTAGGAAATTTGAGATAACAATTTTTTATTTGCAAACATTTTTTTCCCCCAAGATAGTGATTTTCTTCATCAATACATTTTGAGAAAATAGTTTTATTTACATCACCTCCCATTATCAATGCATCACCTCTAAACACTCAACCAAAGTTAGTGAAATCTTCTCTATATTTTATTTTTCTTTTTCCTTCCATTTTCCTCTTATATAGATTTTGTAATTGATAGCCATCTTCTTCCCATGCTAAAAAGGGGCTTTAGAGCTTTCTTCTTCCTCCACTTTGTAAAACCATTAGTATTGCTTGGTAGGTCAAATAATAAAATAAAGTTTGATCATACTCTTCATCCATATTTACGCTTTGAATCACACTAAAAACAAATACAGATGCAAACAATTGACTTGATGAATTCTACAAAGAGATGCCTCTAATTATTAAAGTAGAGACCTATTATGAATAATTAAGGATGAGTATATGTTTCAAAACATATGATATCTTCTTATGCTATGTATTTTCCATTATAATTCATTATTTCGTGTTTCCTTAAGCACTAAATAAATTTTACAATTTGTTTCACAAAATAAATATCATTTGTCAAGATAGACATACTCATGAGGTAAAGTAAAAAAATGTCTTATTCTTAACACCATCTATAGTAGATTTAGAGCATGCTCGTATTTATTTCTACTTGAAATGTGTAGTTTTTAGTCATTATATTTTTATAATTTTTATAATCTTTTTCATTTTCCACAATGATAATTTATAGAAGTGTATTAATCAACTAGTCTTAGACATTCTCATTGTTTGTTTTTTACTCTTCCATTGTATTTTAATATAGTAGTTCTTTATTTAGATGAGTCATGCCACTAAACCTTCTACGACTTACACGCTAACTATCAATTAACAAGTATTTGTGCAAATAGATAACTACTTTGAATGGTTCTTCACATCTGGTTTTATACCACCTTATTTATCATAGCAATAGGCACGTTAACAATTTAGACTAATATTCTCAAAAATTGTTAGAAATGTAGATGATTTCTATCTTAAAATATCAAAAAAATTGAAAGAAAAAATAAACAAATATTTTAAATTTTAACAATAATTTGATAAATTTAGTTTATTATTTCTTATTTTATTTTATTATTGAACTAACAACTTTTCGTAATATATAATCATGTTAACAAAAAATTAATTGATAATTATAAATTTTTAAACAATAAATTTTTAAAAAAAAATTAGAAATAGAAAAACAAAAAATAATATTAAAATTTATGGTTAATTTATTATTTCCAAGATTCGGTGTCTTTATGAATTTATTATGTGTGGCCTCCTTAATACTAGATTACAATTTTTATTTTTATTTTCACATAAATATGAAAATTCTTTTAATTATATATGCTACTATCATATAATCATTACACTTTTTCTAATAAATATATTAATTACATGATTTACATAAAAATATTTAAATATCTCCAATCAAAAAATGTCAATGTTTTGAAGTCTTCTTTCATTATTAAATTAAAAAAAAAGTAAGTGTAGCAGCCAAATAAAAGACATAATTATAATCACCAGTTGCCAAGTTTAAATTATGTTCCAAAGTCTTCTTTCATGATAGAGGTGATGTAAGGTTGAATGTAAAGAATGGTGAATGGTGTACTAAAATTGACTTGAACGTAGGTAAAATACATAAGGGGTCCATTAAGGCAATGAAGTTTGGATAAAACCATGGGAACATAATCATTTATTTCCTTTCTTTTAATTTAAGTGTTTACCATGATGTAAGGCTACACCAAATCTTCATTGACCCATGTGGACGCCCAATCCAAAGGATAAGGCCAAATACTTGATTGATTTGTATTATTAGCCTACAAAAGGCCAAATTTAAGGGGTCCCATGGAAGATCCCAAAAATTAAAATACTATATATAATATAAAAAGGTCTTGCATGTCTAAGTTATAAACTATAAAATAGTTAGAAAATAAAACCTACCATAGAGGATAAAAGTTCTAAGAGATGTACAAGGAAGGTAGAAGTTAGGTGCATCTTTAAGAGATAAATTATTTAGTTATTTGTTATTAGGTGATTATCATGACTTTTTGTTTGTTTTAAATTTTAATTATTTTACATTTGTTTTTTTATAATCTTTTGTAACTAAGAGTATAAATTTTGTAGTTTTTGTTTTGATAGTGAAAGATTAAGGAGTATTCATTCTACACTATTGGATAAAAAATGACCAATGAAGTTTGGATAAAACCATGGGAACATAATCATTTATTTCCTTTCTTTTAATTTAAGTGTTTACCATGATGTAAGGCTACACCAAATCTTCATTGACCCATGTGGACGCCCAATCCAAAGGATAAGGCCAAATACTTGATTGATTTGTATTATTAGCCTACAAAAGGCCAAATTTAAGGGGTCCCATGGAAGATCCCAAAAATTAAAATACTATATATAATATAAAAAGGTCTTGCATGTCTAAGTTATAAACTATAAAATAGTTAGAAAATAAAACCTACCATAGAGGATAAAAGTTCTAAGAGATGTACAAGGAAGGTAGAAGTTAGGTGCATCTTTAAGAGATAAATTATTTAGTTATTTGTTATTAGGTGATTATCATGACTTTTTGTTTGTTTTAAATTTTAATTATTTTACATTTGTTTTTTTATAATCTTTTGTAACTAAGAGTATAAATTTAAATTTGTAGTTTTTTGTTTGATAGTGAAAGATTAAGGAGTATTCATTCTGTCAAATTTGTGAAAGGTACAATATTGACCTTATATGTTATTTATTGTACCATTGAAGGTTTAGATCTTGGTGGATGGCATAATTAAGAAACGTACATCACCCACACTAATTATGTTCAATGGATTGAACTACAACACTTTGACTAGTAAGTGACATTTTAAGATTTTATTTTCCTTTTAAAAAACTAATACTAAACAATGAATTCTTTTACAAGTGTTTTTAATTAGAATATGGATCTTTGGGTAATTTGATATGCATGATTTTAATTAAAAGTTTTGATTTTATATTTTATAATTTAATGATAAAAAATTAAATAATATTATAGAGGAGAAAAGTGCATATTTTTTCACAAAGTTATTTGCTTAGATTAGCTTTAATTTTTGTAATTTGTTTTAGTTCTCTTTCCACTTTACCTAGAAAAATGAATTAGTGAAAATTCATTAAAAATTTATATAACCAAATGGCCTCTTAATTCCGTAGGCTATCATGTAAGTCTAGTCCCAAACAATTTTCCCACACTTGATGTCCACATGATTGTATATTTGAAGTAAATATAGATACCAATAGTCGGTATGCATGGATATCTTAGTCATTTGGATTTCCCTATTTGATCAACAATTCAGATTGTTTTATCTTTTTGAAAATATATAAGTAAAGTGGTTTTTTCATTTGTAAAGATATTTTAAATCTTAATGAATAGAAGTGCTACTATTGGCTTTATTTATCATTTATCAACTCAAAGAGCACCCCTTAGTTTGATTTTTCCAATGTGTTTGTATCTATCTACCTACAACCCCCGAATTTATGTTAATTGTATGTGTATATTTGAATTCCACAAGTAATAATGATGTCAATTGAGGGATTTCTATACATAGTTTTAAGATTGTGTAAGTATGATGAGTCAATCTTGGTGACAAACATTTATAATTCATTATTAAGAGTTGGTTGTGTACAAGAGAGAGTATAAGTATGTTGAGTCAATCTTGGCCACAAACATTTATAATTCATGATTAGGAGTTGGTTGTGTGCTAGAGAGATAATTTATCATTTCTATTTAGTGTATCACTCCCTTTTATTTTATTTATCTATCCATCTCACCTTCCAATCCTTACCCTAGTTTAATTTCATTTCCTTGTCATGTTAGGTTAGGGTATATTGACTATTGGATTAGCTTTTTTGGTCTCTATTTTAAAGTATTTTACATTACTAATATATTAGTAGTAAAATAGAAGAGGAAGCTAAACTTTGTAGATTACTATGAAATTTTTTTAATACTATAGATGCATACATTTCTATACTATTGGGTATTATCTTGAGGCTATAAAATCCACAAGCACAAACATGTTTTCACTATATCTAACAAGTGGTGATTTGAACTTAAGTTCACACACCTAGGAGAAATACTAACCCCACTTATCTATGAGTATTTAGGTCTTCAAAACATCTCCTTATCATGGGAATTCTTCCCATTGCATCATGACTTGTTCACTAGACAACATGTTCCTTAGATAAAAGTATGCTTATAATATAATCTACCTTTTTAATATTTTAAATTTTAGATTTCATGGTCAACAATCCTTGACATGGTCATTACCTATCAGTATGCACACTACAAATTTTAAATTTGGTGTCTAATATATGTGTTTAAAGGAATCAATCCTAAAAAATTCTAAAAAACTATCATTTGACAATTAGGACAACACATTTGCACATTTATCTTCAATATATAACATATTTATAATGAGCCTTATGTCTACATCAACATCTACATCCAAATCTATAGTATCCTTTACTTATACTATTAAGTTAGTCTTGGGAATTGACTAAGGTACAAGGAAGTCATCAATATCAACTCTTACATGGAAAGCCCCATAATATTGATTAGCACCAATATATTTTTCCTTACTTTAGATATTCATAGGAAATTATGTGTTAGAAATATTATAAATAGAATCTCACTGAGGATAGGATCATTGTTGTGATTCTTTCCTAATTCTCAAATTATATTCATCTATGTAATTATGATCCAATTTATAATATTATTACGCAGTGTGTATCCTTTTATAGTAGTGTCATATTAGTTAAATCTCACATCATAAGGTATGAAAGGAAACTAGACTAGATCCACACTAATCCTACGTGAAATAATACAAGTAACAATAGATCTAAATTAATTTTATCAAAATAATAACTATGAAATAACATAAGATACCCTAAAAAATCCTTTCATGAAAATCTAACCTCCAAAACACACTCAATGTATTGATACCAATCATAATATTATATTACAAACACAAAGTTTCAATACTATCTATAGGAGTACAAAAGATCTTCAACACTATCTTCTAGAATCAATCTAATAACTTAACCTTGTTATAAACTTGTTATGCAATAAAATGTTTCCTATCTATTATTACTTTAATTCATTTGAATTTATTCATAATAACATTGCAATAGGTAGTCATGATAAGTGATATTATAAAATAATAGGCATAAAACCATGGGCTAACTAACTACCTTGAAAAAGGAGCCCAAAACATTATATGGGCTAATGCCACTAATCATCCATATTGTGGAGCACTAGCCCACAAAACATGCTAATTGGGTTGACACCTCAAGTCCTTGAAATGAAGCAAATGTTTATAATATGTTTCCTACACTAATATATAAGAGGATTTATTACAAAAAATAAAATAATTAGATAGTTTCACATAAATAAACATAAAATAAATATTGTATACACTCAAAATTGGTCTGGAAAATATTAATTAAATATTGATGATTTAATTAATGAAATCTGTATTCTTCTACTATATAAATAAATTGCAAATTTATTTACATAGTTCCTATTTCCTTAATTCCTCTATTCTAATTCACCCTCT
>VDFB02342597.1:0-65464 GCA_007258455.2 Sequoia sempervirens | reverse complement strand
TTTTTCTTTGTCTGCTACCTGTGAGTTAATCATCATTACTATGAGATTCATCGTGGGATGTGCTCTACAAAGTATCACTGATGACATTCCGGATTCACATAGGAAAATGGTTAAATCTTGTTTGTTTACGCAAGGAATGCTCAGGTCATCTTGGCCCAATTATACCTAGATGCTTGTGTTAACTTGCACTATCAAATGTCATGGAAGTAGTACTTAGGTCATCATGGTTCAATTATACCATTGATGTTGTACTCACTTTCAATATTTCAAAAGCTTAATGATGACAATAAGCACAAATAAATCACTGGGATGTCACTATTGCATTAATAGAATTGCATATCTAGGTTGCATTCATATTAGTTGTTGTAATGGAATTTATAGATTTTTTTGAGGCTGATGTTATTTCTATCATTAACAAATTGAGTACATTTGACATTACCAAAAACATCATTTCGAGACATGAGCATTAGGACATCAATCATGGGATTATCATATTATTTAGGCATTCATTTAAGTTATCAATCATATATTTGCATTGTGAAAACCAGGAAAAATAAATACATTGATCATATAATTTTCATCCATAACCATTTAGTCATGCATCCTAGGCATCAACATATATAAATTATCATTCATTCATTTCATTCATGCATTAGATCATAATATTTGCATTACAAAAAATACAAAAACATAAGTTACCATGCGTATCATACATCCATAGGACCACATAAGATACATTCATCATTAAAATCATTCATCTTTGCATTAACATCATTTTACATACATCACATCATAATTGCATTAGAAAAACACAAAAACAATGGCATACAAACACTTTCATAAAGCACCATAAGATCATAACACGATTGCATCCACATAATATCATCATCATAAAACATTATAGAGCATACATGACATAGAAACTAAATGCATCCATCATAAATCAATGCAAAACCACATAGGATCATCATCATCACTGCATATATATCTCAAAATATGTCAAATGTACAAGGATATCTAAATGTCCAGAAATACATCATCAAAATGGTGATATCATCAAGAGTCAGTGTATACATCATGATATAACATAAAATGACTGAAACTATGTGGTGCTACCCCTAGACGCTACTGGCATCATTGAACCTATACCCCTTACTGCACTTGAGGGACCTACATTTGGATCCCTCCAATCCCCTGGCAATGGTCATGTCATACCCATGCTCACTATTTGAGACTGAAATCTGCTAGTCCGAGATCAGGCGAAACTCTCTCATCACTCAGGAGGGACCAACTCATGATAACGACCCCTGTAAAACTCAACCTCTTGGATTGTGTGATGAATCTCTTGAAAATAATTAGTGGTCATAGCAACCTACTACAACCTCTTTGTAATGAACTCTGTCTGCTCAACCCATCATCTCAAGGCATCTCTCTTAGTGGTCAATGCTACAACCTACCCCTGTGCCTGCCCCTGTACTTGTCCTTGGTCTTGTACCTATGCTAGCTATTGTTGAGCCGTATCCCTCTCGACTGTCAAAGTCTGAATCTATTCCTAGGCTTGTAGGAGTTGTGCCTGCACTTGAGTCAACAACTGTATTTGTGCCTGTACCTGTGTCAGCTGCCCCTAAATATTTTGAACTTGTGTATGCAAAGCAATGATCTGTGACTGTTGTTGTGAAGGAAAGCGTATTTGTACATGATGTGTTGCTGCCACCAAGGATCACCTCCTATGAGGCACTCTGACATCGAAACTAGGATGTGCACCACCTCCTCCATCTCCTCCACCACTGTCATTATCGCCATCATCCCCTCCATCATCATCTCCACCCTCTCCCTCCTCATCTCCACCACCTTTGCCTCGTCGCCGTCTAGGTGGTCTATCCTTGTCATCCTCAAATGTTGGCATGGGCTCATCGGGACTCGAAAGCCTTAGAAATGGATGTTGACCAAAGTACACGGTGTACTCCTCACTCATGTAGCCCTCAAATATCTCTAGATGGTAATCTAGATCACTCGCTACATGTGCAAATACTCATCACATGTAACGTCATAGGATAGTGTAGGTCCCCACTCCACTGTATCCTGTTGTTTGCGGGCATATAGCATTGATCCCTGCGGCATCCCCTGAACTCTGCCATACTGCCTCAACACTCTCATCAGTAGGAACCTCTCGATGATATACTAAGTCCACCCAATCAGGTATCTAGTAGTCATGAAGTAAGGAACCTCTAAGTGATCCTCTTCCCACTACTCACAATCCACATACAACCTCTAGGTAACTGCATCCAAGTCATCAAGCACTCATCTCCAATACTCTAGTTTTCCCAGCTTATGCTAGACAACTGCACCCACATAACAATAGATATAAGGCCTCCCAAATGGAAAAAATCTATATGTCTTTGGTTGTGTCACCGCAATGTGCTCCCAGGCCCAAACCTGGAGCAATGTAACTCCTGCCGATAAGCTAGCTCCTCTCAAATATACCACCTAGTGCAAATCATGATATAGGTGCACAAGCAAACAGGATCCCCAAGCAAACCGAGTCCCAAACTAGATCATCTAGTCCAAAGTACGACCCCAACCGATAGAAAATCCCTTTTCCCTCTTGTCAGGACATAGTAAGCCACCAACAAATCCTACAAGAATGGAACGCAAAGGTACATCATTGGCAAATATCTCTAGCCATGGCATCCAACATCCAGCAATTTGATCATCATGAAAAAGTCAGTGTAACACATTTTTCCCTCCCTACTTGGTGGAATCATAGGTCACAATATCAACAACTACAAGAATCTGTAAAATCTTGTACACATCCTCTGACATCATGGTCATCTCTCTAGTAATAAAATTAAAAGTTTTATGGTCGCTATGCCACCTCTCTGCCAATGTCGTCAACAATCCCTAGTTAATCCTAACCCGGGGCATATCAATCAACGAGGACAAACCACATCTCTCAACAATATCTCTCTCGGCATGAGATAGCTATGGAATCATCTCCCATGTCAGTAGAAATCACTCTCGAGACTGAAGGTTATCTAAATCTATCTCCTATCATTTTCAAACATCGTAAATTAGCATATCAATCAAACCAAATCAACAAATCAATCAAACATCAATCAATCAACCTATCAATCCTAATGAGATTCTCATCAAATCTTGTCAACATTTTTTTTTGATTCTCGCCTATCATGAGATCAAAATGACATCATCATTAGTGTATCTCGCTTATCATGAGGTCACTAAATCATCTAATCTATCATCAACACCTAATCATTGGTTGATGCAATCAAACATCACAAAATTCAAGGAGAAAAATCATAAAATCTTCAATCTGCCCTAAAAGTGCCAAAACAGACCTTCAAAGCGCCAAAAGGGGCATAAGCACCATTCTATGCTGCAAAAGTGCCATTTTAGACCAAAGCACTGAAATATTCCCCCGATGCGCCAAAGAATTTGACTGATGCGCCACTTCGTGGATGCGCTAGAGAAATTCTCAAAAGTGCCACAAAATCCAGTGGAAGCGCCATTTCATTTGAAGTGCTAGAGAATCTCTCTAAGGCGCCAAAACTTTTGGCAAAAGTGCCATTTCCTAAAAAATTGACCTATGACAGCTTGGAGGTGCCATTTCAAACCTCCTAGGCACCAAAATTGGAAGCACCAAAACAAACCTTGAACGTGTCGAAGAATCTCTTCGAGGTGCCAAAAGTTTTGGCGAAAGCATTGAAAAACCTAGCCTACGTGCCACACAATTTTTTGAAAGTGCCAAAATGATTTTAACATTCAAAATGTAAATTGCAAAACATGGAAAAATTCATTTTCAAATCATAAATGTAGGTTTCAAAATTCTTATTGAAGGTTTGTATCCCGCTGTTCGATTATGCCATTGTACCTGCTCGAATCGATGAAGCTGCAGAGGGATCACCATCTTGCTTAGAAGCTCCAAAATTATGTCACTTCAAACAATTTTCAAATTATAATTTGTACAAATGAATTACTTTTCACTTTTTACCTCTTAATAAAGGTAATTAAAAGAGTGATTTTTGGTGGCATTGTTTTAATTTCTTTTGAGGGGCAATTAATTGGGGCAACTTGCAATCTTTCATATCGAGAGATAAATCACTAGAATATTATCAAATTAGGATTTTATCATCATCATCATCATCATAAGTCAATTGAAGTTTTCAAAAATCATCAAAAATCCTTTATCATCATAAATTTCTCAAATTTTTCTCCTGAGAGGGCATACAGTTGTAATCTCCTAAAAATCACTACCCGGGGCATTATTAAATTTTTTTAGCAACACTGGTAAATTTTTCTTTGAAGTAATGTGTAAACACATTACTTCAAAGAGGGGAAAAATGTATACACTCAAAATTGGTCTGAAAAATATTAATTAAATATTGATTATTTAATTAATGAAATCTTTATTCTTCTACTATATAAATAAATTGAAAATTTATTTACATAGTTCCTATTTCCTTAATTTCTCTATTCTAATTCACCCTCTTCATGATTTAATTAAAATAAAAAAATCTAAATAATTTGTTTTATTCTAATTAAGTCCCTCTCATTAAATTTGAATTTTTAAATCCTAATTTGACACATTTCTACATATCTCTCTAACTACCTTCCACCTCACCCTCCAACTCACCATGTGTCACATGAAAATAATTATTCTTATTTTCATAAATTGGATATTTACTCTCAACAATTTAACAACCTTCAAGACATGTGGCTTCATCCTCCAATTGATTCCTTCTTACACTTGGCAAGATGGTTTTACTAAAGGGAACAGTTACCTTGTTTTCTTCATCCTTCTCATTTTTCACCGTTGATTTCTCCAGATCAAATCCCAATTGTTCATGGCTGCCAACTCACCCAATGCCTTGGAAAAATCTATAAATTGAGACCTATTTACATCTTTTTCATAAGGAAGCATTTGCATAATATTACTCTGTAGGATTTCATTTAGCATTTTAAGAGTTTAGTTGCATTTCTAATTCAACATTTAGAATAGTTTGTCAATTTGCTTTGAATCATGGCTTCTTTAGATGTTTCTTAGTTTAAGAAACATTTAGAATCCATTCCCATTTCATTTCCATTTAGTTTAATTATGTTTCTGTATCATTTCCATATCATTTCTACACAACAGTTCATTCATCATGTCATTTTACCATTTCATCCAGCTGAATCATTTAATCATGTAGATATAGACTTACACTCTGCATTATAGGTGAATAGGCTACTAGTTTCTTAGATGAAATCTCAGTGATTTGTGCAGGAATAAGATCTGAGAGCATGAATTGCCAAGACATTTGAGATTAGAGGAAGATGATAATTTTTTTAAAGAATTATGTTATTGAACTATGTTTGATTTAGATAGATTATTTACTGTAATACTTTCCATCTAAGTGTGTTTGTTTTGATATAATTCACACATATTTTCTAACACACAAATATAACATAGCATAGTGGTTTACATGGGGAAAATAATTTCAAGAGAAAACCCCCACACTCCAAAGATACTTAATATATTATTCAATAATCAAATGTTGCAATACATTGGGAAAGTCTAATCCTTTGTAAGAGTGTCACCAACCAAAAATATAAGTAATTTTATAAATATAATAGCACCTTAAAATCACACTATCAAAACCTCCATCTCAAAAATCTAATAAATATGAGAATATATACATAAAAACATTAAATGGTAATTAGGAAGCCATGAGGTAAAACCACCCAAAATATGGTGCTCAAATTCCTAGTTAAATTCCAACACCCAAATCCCAATATTATTCTAGAGGCTAAAATAGCATATTCCTTCCACCTATCATAACTTCATAATAATCCACTAAAAGAACTCTATTATATTTATTCAAAGATTACTTATAATGTATCATACCAAGTGTCATAAGTTGGTTAATAGGTGCAACTCCCTCTTACAACTCTTTTATGTGTCATAGATGTTTGTACATTTCCAATGTGGGAGGCCCAACTTTTAAAAGATCCAAGAGGTCATTCAAGCATCTCTTTTTTAAATTGCAGGAACTAGGAAAATAATTTTCATCAAAAATTACCTCTATAGCCCAAAATTGGAGTTTTTCTTTTTATATCCTAAAAATTTATATGTTTTATATCTTTGAGATTGGGAGTAAGGTTGAGACATCGTTCCTAATATTCCTAATATTTTGGTTAAGTGTATAATCAATTAGGGGTGTAAAACATGTAAAATATGCAAAAAAATAATAATCCTAGTAATCTCCTACTTGTTGCAAACATTGTATAAGAGGGCACAACAAACTTAATTTAGTGTCTAGGGGAAAAAAATCACATAGCCAATCTACATTATTTATACTTCTTTATGCTCAATAGATTTGTCAATAAATCTATAATAATCATTAAAGTTTCCCTTCTTATCCAAAACCTTATTTTTCTTAAACATGTCTCAAACAAAATTATATTTTACATCAATTTGCTTTATTTTACATAAAACATAGGGTTCTTGGTCAACTAATTGCACTCTAATTATCACAACAAATCCTCACTACATCATGTATCAAGCCAACATCTAAACACAATATTTGAATCTAATATAGTTTTTTACAAGTGTGAGTATCTTCCATGTACTCAACTCAGTAGTTGAAGGAGTACCAACTACTTACATATTCTTCATTTAATCATACTACCACTGGTAAAAGATTAAATGCATAACCAGTTGATAGATATCCTACTATCAATGTCCTTCCCAATATGTCCTATTGGGTCAGTATCAAATAGAATACTCTAAAGTACCACAAAGATATATGAAAGCCCTATTTACTTCAATCCAATGCAATTTTACTACATTAGATATAAATTGACTCAAAGCTCTTAAAAATTGGGTAATATCTAGCCTTGTAGTGGCCATCACATACATAAGTCTTTGAATAGCACTAGCATATGGAAAATGGTCCTGATATCCTCTATCTTAGGACACTAATCTCATAGGAATATGAGAATGTACTTTCTTACAATCATGTATCCTAAAATTTCACAACATAAAGTTAACATACTTCTCATTCACTTAAAGATTTCTAATGTCTAGACCCATTATAAACTCAATAGTACCTAAATATTTAATTTTAAACTACAATGAAATGTGAGGTTTAAGAACCCTAATCATAGCCTTATGTTTGAAAGAGAAAGTGACCAAAATGTTTTTATTTGAAGTAAATCTTGGTAATTTGGAAATCATGATGTTTATCTTGGTAAAAAAAGATGGATATTTCTAGGGTACAACAAGACTAATATGAATATAAGAAAGTGGGTGTAGAGAAATGGGAGTCTTTTAAATATAATAATTATTCAAATTCAAGGCCAAGATAGATATCAAATTGTATGATGGATAGTTACATGTAGAAAAAATAGACTAATGGGTATCCCAAATAGAGGCTTAATTCAATTCGCATTGATTATATATCCACAAAAATAAATATCCTTTCAAGGTTGAAACTTGTGGGTCCTTATCTTACTTGGAATAGGAGTTGTGTACACTTATTGGGGGTTTGGAAAGTGCCAGTGATATCTAATTTGGGAGAATTTAAAATTTTGTTTAGAAAATAATTATACCACATTTCTATGAAGAATAAAGGGTGATACAATGACACTATTTGAAGCAAGAACAAGGATATAGTATGCAAGCTTAAAAAATAGAAAATTGAAAAAAATAGGTTCATATTGGGAAGGACATCATGGAGCATGAGGTATTTAATATGTATGAAGATTTATTTATTACCCAAAAGAGCAATACTCATGTCTAACCCTTAAAACATCTATGAGATGTGTTCCCAAGCACAGTGTATTAAATTGGACAAGAATATGATACCTTTTAGTTGTAAAAGGGTAGTGAGCAACATGGTACGAAGAAGAATCTAAAAATAAAAATTTAAAAGAATATTTCAATAGTAAAATAAAAGACAAAAGGAAACAGTGAATTTCACTACTCTCATTGTGATAAACATGGGCATGAATATGAAATATTGGAATTTACATCCTAATTTCATTCCTTCTTGTTTAAAGAAATAAAAAATAAAGACATAGAAATAGAATATGATTTAGATGTTGATGATCATATTTCTTGTGCTACATTAAGGAATCTATTTTGGTGCATGAAGAAACTCTAAGTGCATAAGAGTTAACTAAGTTGTTTCACATAAAGCTTCAAGATAAAGGTATAAATTTTGATACTTATTTGACTCGTGCTCTAATTCAAATATTATTTCTTACAATATGGTATAATAACTTGGTTTGAAATTGATATTTCATCCCCATCCTTATTCCTTGGGTTGATTCAAGGCTAATTTGAAAGTGAAAGTTGCACATAAATACAAGCTTCATTTTGATTTTCGTATATCTTTTAAGGATAAGTTGTGTTCAATATAGTTTTATTAACTGTTTGTTCTATGATCTTTGGGACTCTATATGAAGTGATTTATTCTTGAATAACCAATATAGTTTTTATTGAATAAGAATTTACTTTGGCTAGATCATCAAAGGGGAAGTGTTCAATCAATCCAAGTGGCATATTAGAAGTCTTAGAATTTGATGGTGTAGTTGATTAGGCTAGAGAAGATCTTCAAGAGTGTAGAGAGCAACAAGTATATGGGTCAGTTTATGGTAAAAATGTACTAATTTTTGGGTGTTTTTCATCTTGTGGTATAATATAATATGGTACTCTAGTGGTATGAAGGCATAAATAACCCCTTTTCCTTGAATCCCTGAGCATTGGAGACTAAAGTCCTCTAAATTAGGGAGTTGTGATATAAAATATTTGGTCTTAAATATGTAATACCATTGGGATATTAGTTGTCCTAAATCATTAAAATGTCACCAAAAAATCTAAAGGAATATTTTTCATCAAATTATTGTAAAAAGGGTGTAGAAATGACTAATAAGGATCAAGGATGGTTTAACACACCTTATTAAAATTTGTAAACCTAGAAAAAGCCAAAAAAAATAAAATTAATGAGTTCTTTTGTTGTATAAAGTGACAGACTCATCAAATATTGCATTGAACAACCATGTACCTTAGAAATTCATCAAAATTAATGAATTCATTTATCTATAGATAGCGAACAAGAATTAGAATAATTGGCATTTCATCTTTAGTTTAGAAGCTTGGTATTTATCTTATGATATTTGGGGAGTTGTGGGAAGGTGTTAATTTGCTTCTCCATATTTGAAAGGGACTTGGATCTGATGTTCCATGATAAAAAGTCATTGTAATTGACTATGTAAGTGTATATACAAGTTTGAGTGTAATTAGGAGTGTATTGTAGGGATTATAGGAGATATATATTGTGCTTGAGCATGCTAATATTGTTTTGATATTATAACCTTCTATAACCGCATAGTTCATAGTGGAATAGAGATTTGTTTGTCTCTAGCTTAGATTTTTTACCAAATTTGGGTTTTTCTCAATAAATATTTTGGTTTATTCTAGTTTATGTGGGTTTATGCTAATTTATATATTTATGAATATCAAGGTCTTTGTCTAATTTATATGCACTTTTCCATATGTTGGTTGATATTCATAGTTAAGCATTTTTGGTGACTATTAAAATCTTGTAGGAGTTATCCACACATAATATATATGTTTCCTAACAGAAAAGTGTAGTATGAGTAGCTCTTTATGGATTAGTATATAACATCTTTAAAATAGAAATATTCATCTTTATTCAAGTCTTTATAATAGCCAAACACCATGCATAAAATTATCATGTATGGCTTGAGATTATTCAACTAGTGGATAATACCCTTCTTACCAAGATGTATACCTTGATCCTCTATAACTTTGATTTGGATTGAATATGGTCTAATTGTTGGTTACGAAGCTTGATCTTATTGGCTAATATTTATAGCATCAATGATGCGAGGGGGGTACTCCCTGCAAGATCTCAGGTGCTATTCACCCCAACAAAGGTTTAGGGGTAGCACCCTCAAAAGCCACATTTTTTATACTTTTTTATTGTAAATTTGGACTGTTTATCATTAGGTCATAGACCTGATAATAGAGATTATGTTGGCTTTGCTTTCCCTATAAAGAAACCCCCTTTTATGAAGGCATTGTATTACAGTTCAATATTACATTGTATTGTATTGTGAGGAGATTGTGATAGAGAGAAGATGAAGTTACAATGGATGTATTATGGGTTGTATCCCTTCCTATTGTTTGATGAAATAAAGGAAGGACAAGATGTTTCTCTATGGATGTAGCCTATATTGAGTGAACCATGTATATTTGTGTCTTTGTGTTTTGTGTTATCTTATATTTTATTTCGGTATTCATATTACTATATATTTTTCTGTGATCCTATATGTAACAACTAGTATCAAAGTTGCACATTTGTTTGGCTAATAAAGCCAAAATTAGGGTTTTTAGTTCAAGTGGGAGCAATGGCAGAAGAAGGAAAGTTTAGGGTTGATAAGTTCAATGGCCAAAACTACCAACTATGGAAGATGCAAATGGAGGACTATCTATATCAAAAGGATATTTTCTTACCATTGGGTGGAAAAGAAAAGAAGACTACAAATATGACAAATCAAGAATGGGAGATTATTGATAGAAAGACACTAGGAACAATACTATTATGCTTGGTAGCATCAGTGACTTTCAACATATCAAAAGAAACAACAGCGGACCTTATGTCAATATTGGCTAAATTATATGAAAATACCTTAGCTTCAAACAAGGTATTTTCTCATGAAACATGTATTTAATATGAAAATATTAGAAGGTGGGTCTATTGTTGATCATTTAAATCAGTTTAACATAGTCACCAGTCAACTAAGTTCCATAAATGTAACTTTTGAAGATGAGTTTAGGGCTCTCTTTATTTTGTGCTCATTTCTAAAAAGATGGAATAGCTTGATCATGTCTATGAGTAATTACATTTCTGGTGTAATAAATTTAAAGTATGATGATGTTGTTGGTGTTATCCTTGGAGAGGAAAGGTGACAAAAAAGTGCCACAAGTGAGATATTAGGTAATTATTTTACAATGGAGAATAGGGGAAGAAAGAGGGAGAGTTGAAAGATCCTAAGAAATCATTGGAAGTCTAAGGAGGGAAGATCCAAATCAAAAGGTAGGATGGAATGCTAGCATTGCAAGAAGAAAGGACACGAAGAAAGAATGTTGATCTTGATAAGGAAAACAACGAGATGGACAACAAGAAAATAGTAAGGAATAAAAAATAACAAGTGGTGTATTACAAAATGCTTTGATCTTTTCATTCGATAATACTATTGATTATTGGGTGTTAAACTCAAGGGATTCATTTCATGCCACACCCTATAAGAAATATTTTCTAGATTATTTTCAAGGTGATTTTGGACAATTTTATTTGGGTGATGATGAACCATGCAAAATTGTTAGAAAGGGTAATATACAAATAAAATTACCAAATGGAAACCAATGGTTTCTGAAAGAGGTAAGGAATTTTCATGATTTTAGAATAAATTTAATTTCAACAAGACAATTGGGAAGTGAAGGTTGTACAATTACATTTACAAAGAATTCATGGAAGTTCAAAAGGAGCATTGATAATAGAAAAGGGAGAAAAGGTAGGTACATTGTATTTATGTACTGATAATTATGATTTCTCTATTGCCTTAGCTTCTATAGGAACAAATACAACCTTATGAGACCATAGGATTGGGAACATGAGTGAGAAGGGGATGAGGATTCTCCACTCAATGAATTTGTTTCCAGGTTTGAAGCTAGTTGATTTGGATTTTTATGAAATTATGTTAATAAAAACCAAAAGAGAGTTAGATTTATTAGAGTTGGAAAGGAAACTAAGAATGAAAAGTTAGAGCTTATGCATTTGGATGTATGAGGATAAGCTCAAGTATCATCTATTGGTGGCTCTTATTATGTTACTTTTATTGATGGTGCAACGAGAAAAAGTTGGGTTTATTTCATTCAAAGAAAATCTGACGTGTTTGATACTTCTAATAAATGAAAAGCTTTTGTTGAGAATGAGACATGAAATAAGTTGAAGTGTCTTAGATAAGATAATGGAGATGAATATTTTAGAATGGAGTCTGATATTTTTTCTCATACCATGGGATTTGTAGAGAAATGATGGTTCTAGGAACACCACAAAAAAATGATGTGTCAAAAAGGATGAATAAGAAAATCATGGACATGCAAGGAGTATGAGATTGCATGTAGGATTACCATTATAATTTTGGGAAGACTTTTTAGATACTATTTTTTAGAGTAATCATTTATTAGCTAATAATTAATTAATCTTTAATTGATTATTAGGATAATTTCACTTTATGCACTTAAGCTAAAATTCAGGAGTTATTTTTTCTTTGATTAGTTGAGCTATTATTAGATCATTGTGTCTCATCACATGTGGTGTTGACAAGTTTTTCATGATCTAATCCCTTTCTCTTTAGTATTTTTATCTTATAAGGACTCTCCTTCATTGTAAACTTTAAGCAAACTCTTGAGGTTCATTATTACTCTTGATGTTCATTTTGTAAGCACTTTCTTTTTGAGGAAATAGAAAATCATTGTTTGCAACTCTCTTGTGCAGAAGGTGTTCTCGTTTGTTGCTTGATCTTTATTTGTTTGTGTTTCTCACAAATCTAACATGGTATCAAAGCATGAATTCAACAAACCCCTTCTCAATTTTGAGGGTTTTCTTCAACTAGGGTTACAGGGGCTTCAAATCTGGAATCTTTATATTTTTTTAGATTTTGGAGTTGGGTGTTTTTTGGTGTATTTTAGTGCAAAAATTCCCTCACCATTGTGCTCAGGAGGTCGAATAGATAAATTTTGATATAAAATTTTCCCAAATTTGGTGTTAGGAGTCTAAGAGATATTTTTGCCATAAGGGCCTATACAACCCCTGTACAATGGATTTTAAAAAAAAAACATAGCGCTTATAGTGCTAGTGTTATCTTTAGTGTTGATAGCTAAGGGGTTAGCCCCGGATGCTACCAATAGGCTATAGACCGCTAGTGGTTCTGACACAAACCACCAGTGCACTCAAAAACCACTATAGTTAACTAGGAGTTAGCCACCTACCCTAATGCCTGCAATCCACCACCCCAAGATCACATGGGTGACCAACACCCAGCCCTTAGGGGGCTAAAAAAATGTTTTTTTACAAATTTTATCAAGATTGGGAAAATCATGATAAATTTTCGCTTGGGTATTTAATTTGGGAAAACAAGATATCATCCAAAAGTTGGTTTTAAGAACTATCTAATGGCATTGATTTAAAAAAAATAAAAAATTGTTGGTACATTTATCACCTGTCAAAGTCAGATGTGCTTCTTTCACTCTTGAGCTCACAACTTTTGACCAATTTCTCCATTTTTTGTAATTCTAACAACATTGGAGAGGTATTTCAAATCTCTTCACGGCTATCCATGCAATTTTACAATTTTTTCTCTAGGTACATTTTATTCATTTTTTTGTGTTTTCACATTCTAGTGAATTACTTGGATGTTTTAGCTCTTGAAAACATTTTTTTTGTGTAGGATGGCTTATTTTTGGTTGTTCTACATGTATTTCTAGTATTTTATCCTATTTGGGCATTGTAGAAATCTTTGTAAGCATTTTATCTTTTATAGACACACTAAGATAAAGTGCCACTGTTGTACTTGTTTTTTGAGGATTTTTGCACATCTTGTTGTGCCTTTTTGTACTCAATGTAATATGTTATAAAGTGTCATGGGGAGTTGTGTAGGCCTTTTTTTACCATCACTCCTTTTCCAAGAAAGTGTCCCTTCCATGAAAACATCAAATCCTAGTGATTCTTGCCTCATGCGCGTGTCTCTTGTTTGCACACCCTTTTTTATTTGCAAGTACTTTCATGTGCATGTTCAGATGTTCTTTGTTCTCCTGCATATACTTCTTGGTGACACAGTTTCAATAGGTATGTCTTAGTTCTCCCCTTTTTGTATTATGGGGGTGTTTCTACTATTGGTGTTAATGCTTCCTTGGTTTCATTTTTGGAGTGAGCTATGCATTTAGTATTTGTTCCTATGTACTAGATGGATGCAACGGTTAGTTACACATGCATTTTGGTGAGATGGAGCACTTACCATATGGACACTCTTGCATTATTGTTTTTAGAGGTGGCATTCCATTTTCACTTGATTAGTGTTCTTCAAACTATTGGTACATGTATTTTTGACTTGCATCTTACATGGTTGAGTAGTGTCATCGAGGTCACTCATGTAGATTCATGTACCATATGTATCTTCGATTCTTGGATATTTTGTTCACCATCTGATTCAAGTAGTGTTTTGGGGGCACTCATGCAAATTCTTTTCTTATTGATCCTAAACATCATTTATTTCAAAAGAGGTTCTTCATTTTAGTATTATAGAAATCATCATTCAATAGTTGTCTACAACTTCTTCATGCTTCAATGATGTTCTTCATGTTCCTATTTTTTTGGGACATTGTTTTGGAGGCTTCTTAGTCCTTCATCCACCTTTCTCTATTTTGGGGAGGGTTTTTTCTCATTTTTTTCTCCTTTTCTCTAGTTATGATCAAAATTTCTTTGATTGTACATGTCTACCTCATCAAGCCTTGTTTGTCAAAGCCCATCATGCATTCTTTTATTTTTATGCATTCTCTTTTTAGGGTTTTTAGCTACTCCCTAAGGTTTCACTTAAAGGGGTGTTAGAGTAATCATTTATTAGCTCTAATAATTAATTAATCTTTAATTGATTATTAGGCTAATTTCACTTCACACACTCAAGCTAAAACTCAAGAGTACTTTTTTCTTTTATTAGTTGAGCTATTATTAGATCATTTTGTCTCATCATATGTGATGTTGACAGTTATCATGATCTAATCCCTTTCTCATTTTTGCTCTTCTCTTGTAAGAACTCTCCTTCATTTTAAAATATGAGTAGACATTTGAGGTTCATTATGTAAGTACTTTATTTTTTAGGACATAAAAAATCATTATTTACAAATCTCATGCATGGAAGGTGTTCTCATTTCTTCTTTAATCTTTCTTTGTGCATGATTCTCAAAAATCTAACTCTATTATTTACTTAACAAAAAAAAGGAATTAAAGTTCCCTAGATGGTGGTATCCTAGAGGAGGTATGGACATGTAAAATGGAAACTACTCATTTCTGAAAAACTTTCAAATATGAAGCATTTTTCCATATTGATATAGAGAATGGAACAAAGCTTAAGGCTAAATACAAGAAGTGTAATTCTAATGTGTATGGAGTTAATGATTTTGGATATTTCTTATGGGATTATGAAAATCATAAAATCATTAGGAGTATGGATGTGATATTCAATAAGAATGGCATGTACAAAGATCAATTGCAGAGTGGCATGTACAAAGATCAATTGCAGGGAAAGAAACAAGAAATAGAAAACATAGAATATATGGTACTTGATAAAATCCCATAAAATATAGTTCCAAAGGCACAAAAAAATAAAAAAATTCAAACACAAGAACAACAACATTTAACTCAAAATCTCGCAAGAAGATATACTAGGTTAAGTAGACCCCTTGAATGATACTCTCCTTCATTATATTATGTATTTTTTACTGATTCTTGTGAACTAGAAATTTATGAAGAAGCTACATAGGTAGAAACTAGAAAGAAGTGGGAGAAATGCATGAAAGAGGAGATGGACTCTTTGTTACAAAACCAAACTTGGGGCTTGGTTGAGTTTCTTGAAGGTAAAAGAGCATTACAAAACAAATGGGTTTACAAGATAAAGGAAGAAGATGGAGGAAAAAGGAGGTACACAACAAGACTTGTTGTAAAGGGTTTTACATAGAAAAAAGATATATATTTTGATGAGATGTTTTCTCTTGTTACTAAAATGACTTCAATTAGAAATATTTTAAATCTAGTGGTAGTAGAAGATTTACATTTTGAATAATTAAATGTAAAGAAAAATTTTCTCCATGGGGATTTGGAGGAAGATATTTATATACAAGACCCATAGGGGTATGAGGTCAAAGGGAAGGAGAACTTGGTGCACAAGTTGAATAAGATCTTGTATGGCCTAAAACAAGCTCCAAGGAAGTGATATTTAAAATTTTATAGGTTTACAACAGAACAAGGTTATAGTAGATGTCATTTTGACCACTATGTTTATTTCAAGATATTAGATAATGGGAGTTATTTTATCTTGTTATTGTATGTAGATGACATGCTTATTACAGGGTCTAACATGCAAGATATAAATATACTAAAAAATAAATAAGCCAATTCATTCGTGATGAATGATTTGGGTGTTGCAAATAAAATCCTTGGCATGAGACTAATAAGAGATAGGAAAAATTACACATTAACATTATCTCGAAGTGAGTACATAGAGAAGGTGTTGAACATATTTCAAATGCAGGATGCAAAATTAGTTAGTACAACTTTACCCAATCACTTCAAATTGACTAAGGAGGTGTGTTCCAATACATGAGAGTAGATAGAATACATGTCCAAGGTTCCATACTCATCAACAATTGGTAGCTTGGTGTATCTAATGGTATGTACAAGGCCACATATTGCACATGTAGTAAGAGTTGTAAGAAAGTATATAAACAATCTAGGAAAAGATCATTGGATTGCAATAAAGTGGATACTCAGGTATTTGAGAGGTACTACTACCCATGCATTATGTTTTGGAGGTTCCAACTCTACTTTACAAGGATATGTTGATTCAGATTTGGTAGGTGATATAGATAGCAGGGGGAGCACCACAAGGTATGCTATTTATTGTAGGTGGAATAATAGTAAGTTGGATTTCTAGATTGCAAAATGTTATTGCATTTTCAACAACAAAAGCAAAGTATGTTGCTACTACAAAGGCTAGTAAAGGGATGATTTAGTTACAAAGGTTTATGGGGGAATTGAGAAAGAAGTAGGAGGATAACATGTTGCATAGTGATAGTCAAAGTTCCATTCATCTTGCAAAGAGATCAAATATTCATTTTAAGACTAAACATATACAACTCAGGTGTCATTTCATATGATCAATTTGGGAAGATGGATAGTTGAAGTTGGAAAAGATACACACTAGCCAAAATATTGTAGACATGTTGACAAAGGTAGACACTAGGGAGAAACTGGTTTCCTACTCAGATTTAGTTGGCCTTCAAGGATGATTGTTAAGATGAGAAACTTTCCAAGTCCATATTTGGAGCCTAGTCCAGTAGGAGCATTACTGGTAGAGTTGTTGTAATCAATCTCTAAATGGGAGATTGTTGGCAGAGCTTGATTATCTTCCCAAAGTTGTCATGATTAATCTCCAAGTGGTAAATTGTTGGTTATGGAGCATGATCTTATTGGTTTATATTTATAGTATGGGGGTGCAGGGGTTATGCCCTTGGAGGGTCCTAAGGGCCCTTCCCCTTAGCAAGGGGTCCGAGGATCATGTGCCCCAATGGGAATTTGGGGGCAATGCCCTCAAAAGCCACATTTTATATATAATTATTCATTGTAAATTTAGATCATGTTTATCATTAGGTCACATATCTGAAAGTAGATATTATGTTGGCTTTTCTTTCCCTATAAGGAAAGCCCCTTTTATGAGGGTATTGTATAATGGCTAAGTATTGCAATGTATTGTATTGTGAGGAGACTATGATAGAGAGAAAAGGAAGTTACAACAAATATGTTGTAGGCTATATCCCTTCATATTGTTGGAAGAAATAATGGAAGGACTAGTTGTTTCTTCGTGAGCATATCCCATATAGGGTGAACCGCATATATCTATGTCTTTGTGTTTTATGTTATTTTATTTTTTCTTTTTACATGTATTTTATTGTATATTGCTTTGTCATCCTATTCCTAACACTAATGAATGAAGACAATCATTTCTTGCTCAATCTCATTTGACGTTATTTTACTCCTATATTTCCCTTAGAATTTAGGCTTACCTATAAGTGGAAATGAAAATAAATTTTTTTGAAATGATAGTCCTTGAACACTTCTGTTATGAAATATAAATAGATCCCATGTCTCAAGTTATTGCCTAGATGTTATTGCATGATAAGCTACCTATTGGTGAATACATAATATTTCTTAACTTTTCTCCTCTTTCATTCCACATTTGTGCTATGAAACTATTAAGCATGTCTATTGATTTCTACATGATTGTTAATCTTTCATATTTTAACTATAGCCCATAATGACATCATCATCACATTTTGTCAAAATTTATCTTTAACGCATGCACTCCTTGATCTTGATGTATCTAAAAGTGTATTTTTTATTCTTTTAGATAATTTTAATGTTAAAATTACAAATCTCATTATATTATTGTTTTAATAATGAATCTATCTTAGATTAGTTATTCCAAAACCTTACATTGACATGTTTCTTTATATATCTACCTTGTATAGGTTGTTCCAAGGTAAAATTTATGTCAGTGTGAGCTTAGCTCAATAGATATCTAAGCTTGAACACAAGTAATGATTTTGAAAAATTCTAAGAGTCAACATTCCCAATAATCTTGACAAGATCAATACCTTTGTAGATCTACCTTTAAATATGAACATAATAATCAAAGATCAAGGTGAACTTAACTAAAAGAACTTCCAATGTATCAAAATCACTTATAATTATGTCTTATACATGTTTGCAGATATTGGAGTGGACTATGACACTCCTATCATAGAATATTAATTTGTTTTGATTGAATTTCTTGGTTTACTATAAATATTGTTTTCTTGGGTCATGTTTTCATTTGATGTAATTTTTACAGTTGTTTGATTCATATAACCTAGTGCTACTTGTTTGAATATTTTTATATTGATCTTATGGTTTCTATTTGATAGTTTTTGGTCATTTTCATTTGCGTTGATATGAATTGAACTAATAATTCAAGGATCACTAGGCTAGTTGAGGAACATAATATATTATAATAAACATTATTTAAATAAAACTAAAAGAAAATAAAGCTAGAAAGCATTGCATGGTTGAACAAAATATACTCTTATTTCAAGTATGGAATATATTAAAATCGTCAAACTCAATGGGAGATATGTATGTCTTCTACTCTTTTTTGCATGTTTCAAATTAAGCTATTATATAAATTTACAACCAAGAAATTAAAAACTTACTAAAATTGGTAAATTAAAGAACTTGGTGAAAGTTGAAGAGTAGCCAAACTTGGTAGCAACATGTATCTTAGAATTTCAAATGGACGTTTAGATAAGACCACACTTATTAGAAAACTAAAAATGAATGATGAAATAATTTAATTTTAGTACCTCTACTTGTTAGTGCCATAAATATATAATCCATTACTCAAAATTCAAAATTTATATATGTATTGAAAATCTTAAATCATAAACTAATCAATATAGATTGAATTATAACATATAAATAAACAATTAAATATCTAATAAAATAAAATTCAAAAAATACAAAATATAAAATCTTATAATTTTTTTTAAAAAATTCTATCTAAAATTATAGATAAATGACCTAAAATATTTGTATATGTGTGGCCTCGTCCCTAATTTTATAATTTATATATTTAGTCAATAGGCTACATATAGTGTGAGATTTGAACCTGAAACAAGTCTCATGCCTATAAACCACTATTGAGTCATAGGAAAACAACTTTTAGCTATCATTTAATGGTAAAAGCCTCCAAAATATCAGGTAAAAGCCTCCAAAAATCTCACTTATCAAATAAAAGCTAGATAACTATTGATTAATTAGATGGGAACATTCTATTTTCATTTGTAGTGTTTTTTGTCAATTTTACAACTTTTTTTTCATTTGCATTGCTTTATGTTTTAAATTTGTATGCAAATATTTCATAATTAGATAATACTTAATTCTTTAAGGAAAAAATATTTGTCTAAGTTTATTTCATTGAACATTATTTAACATTTATTATTAATTGTTTAATCCAACCACATGCAACTATAAATTACATGCATAAACACGTACTCTCTAACATATTAACATACATATAGTTTTCTATCAACTTAATCCTTAAACCTCCTTTAGGTGCAAGTGCTAGTTGTTATCTAGTGTATGATTTCTTCGATACAACTGAACAATATAAAATGATTACCTTTGTTAAATATGACAATCGAAGGAAGTGTTTCCTTGTATGCCATAGCTAGGCTTAGAATGCACACTCTTAATGATTGGTAATTATACTTTCAAAAATTTTCTTAAGTTTTCTTGTCTCTTATTTGTCACTTGCCCCTTTACTTTGTGTATCCTCCTTTTTCCTTTCATTCTCATCATTTAGCATTTATTATTAATTGTTTAATCCAACCACATGCAACTATAATTTTCATGCACAAACACATACTATCTAACATATTAACATATATATAGTTTTCTATCAACGTAATCCTTGAACCTCTTTTAGGTGCAAGTGCTAGTTGTTATCTAGTGTATGATTTCTTTGATACAACTGAATCAATATAAAAACATTACATTTGTTAACTATTGAAATCAACGAAAGTATTTCCTTGCATGTCATAGGTAGGCTTCTAGAATACACACTCTTAATGATTGGTATTTACACTTTAAAAAAATTCCTTAAGTTTTCTCATATCTCTTATTTGTCACTTGCCCCTTTACTTCGTGCATCCTCCTTTTTCCTTACGTTTTCAACATTTCCCCTCATAATATTGACATCATGACATATGTTGTTACTTTCATAAACATCATAATAATTTAGATGAAAAATCATCATTCGATCACTGTACTTCAACATTTTTCATGCATATATTATTGAGGTTGCCGATAAGATAGCTAACTTTCATTAAGTTCTAAAGAGATTATCTCATTGAAGTTTACATGTTCAAGATATTCAACACTCTTCAAATTCAACAAATCCGATATTTCACTAACATGGGTTATATTCTTACTAAGATCCATGGCAAGATTTTGCATTCAAAGTTTTGGCTATACAATGTAAAAATCAATGGTTTACTCTTTCCATTTAGAAGGAGCAATACTAATTCCATAGTAGATGAAATTTAGATATATGGCTAGTTAGTAATTAAAGGAATGATTATATTTGTATGGATAAAACACTCCTTTAGATTGATGCAGGCCAATTGTAGCAATGTAAACAATAAGATCACAATTAATTTAGGTAAATCAAATTAGTTAAAAATTTATAAATATTTAAAAAAGTAAAGGCTCGGGGAGAAGACATTTAGTTTGGGGAACAATGATGAACAATAATATTGATGTCACTTAAAATTTATTTATCAATACTTTAGAAGTTGATACTTTAAATGTATTTATTATCTTAAACTCTACATAGATCCAATATGATTTCTTCAAAGTTGATCTCAAGTGGTGCAAAAGTGATCTAGTGTGTGGAATTATCATGTAGCTCATATGATTGATTTGGAAGACTATGGAATTTCAAAACTAGCTTCACCTCAATCTCTAATATATAAACTTATACAAGGATGAGTGGTATTTAGATTTAGATCTTAGAAGAAGCTATAAAATTATGAGGATCAAGTTCTCTTCCATCTACCCCCTTGTTGGATTGGCTTTACGACCTTGGGAAAGTGTTGGAAGATACCAAGAAGGTGTGAGAGTGCCATATATGTAGATTATGATTTAAATGGATTTGTTTTAAAATATAAATTAAAACTTGTTCCTAGGAATGAATGTTCCTTGTAATGTGGATATTTATTAGTATTCCTCTATATGTTTAATTGGAAAAATCTATCTTTTTTAAATATCAGGACATAACAAATAGTCACACAAATATGTTCCAATTTAACTCTCAATAGCTAGTAAGAAAGAGTGGGATTTAGTAAACTCTGGGATCAATTCCAAGCAACTTGAGATTGAATCTAAGCATTGCATGATTGTATGACAAAGAAATGTAGATCTTATGTTTTAGAATTGATATAGAAAAATGTGAGATAATGACATGAGGCAAAAGTGAGGGACTAAAAATTAGGGTAGGATGATGTCAAATGTATGGAAATGTAAGTGGGAGTAAATGAGGATGGATAAGAATCAGAGAAGAAGCCAAACATAACATGAGAGTGTGCCACTTGTTAAATAATTGTATATATCTGTCCCATTAAAATGGGCCCAAAAATAAATAAAATTTTATATGGATAAAAAAATTACCATTACATATTTCCCCACTTTGAGTTGCATGTGAATCTAGCATGAACATGTATTTCAATGTACATGAATATTCTCAATAATGCATGCAAATTTAATAAATATCTATGTATATGAACCTACAAAATAGAGAAAAGATGTGTGCTAATTAATTTCTATCACAAGTGAAGTAGGAACAAATAAAAGTTTACTTTATTATCTAAGAAAATTTGCAAGTGATAAAAAGAGAATCATTAGGAATTACACTATCTGGAAAGTGACACTAAAAAACTCTACCTACTGTGATGTCAATAATGTGGTATGACACTTTAGGCATGACCATGCAATATGGTCAAGATTTCTTTAGGAATGATGATGATTTTTTGTATAGCATAAGTCACTACTTAAAATCTCAACGCAAGAATGTAAATGTTCCCTCCAAATGGCTGAAAACAAAGTGCACAAAGAATTAAAGGAGAGGAGAAATAGTACATGAAAAGTAAAGGTAGACTAATAAGGTGTAATCATGGAAGCTCCTAGATCATATAAAGTAATAAAAATCATAGATCTGGCACTGTGCGATAAACAAGTAGTGAAAATATCACATGATATGCATGTAATGCACTTAAACTAAAGATAAACATCGAGGTAGATAGTCTCCTATTTATGCAAATACCATATGAAGTAGGCTCATAAGATTTAGAAATTGAATAATTTAATGGAAATTTTCCCCCAATATAGTGCAACCATGGATAAAATATGGACAAATAGGTGAGATAATGATTAGTGCACATGGTATGGGTAAGGCATAATGCCCATTATTGTACTATGAACATGAAAATGAATACAAGAACACAATGACAAGGGAATGCACACTATCTCTAATGTGATAAGATAGCTTAAGGAACATGATAAGTGTTACAAGTATGAAGGTGTTCTCATTGATTTCAATAGGTTGGTGTTGTCATTGATGTCAACTATGTGTTGAGGAAGTTTATTGCATGATGAAGATGTTGAGGATATTGAGAAAATTGTGAAATAGAGGGAACAATTTGTTGCAGGTTGTGCATGTGTAGTTGAGATATTGAGGAAGTATTGTGAGTACATGGATCTATCTTTTTGTTGCAATGTCTGGAGATGTGTAAGAATGAAGTAATATGGTGAGATGGTGTCTTTGGTACTTGGTTTCCAAGTGCTTTCGAGAAAAAATGATAAATAGAGAAAGCAATGTTGTGCAAGTGTTCAAAATGTGCTTTGAGATATGCTCCATGTTTCTTTTATGTTGATACTATGCTTGTGTAGATCTAATGTGTTGTTCAAGGTTATCAGTAGTTGCTATATCCATAATTTGGGTTTATGTATCATTGTGCAGAGTGAGACATATTCACTAGTGTGTGAACTAGGTTTTTAGTGGTGTTTTATGTGGTCTGGGAGAAATGTATTTGCTCCGCATTTCTCCGCATTATGGTTTCAAGTTGTGCAAATCTGGGAAGTTGCTTATAATGTTTGTATATTTCAAAATTCAAGGTTTCACTTGATTTGTTATAGTATAGTGTGTGTTTCATGCATTAGTGTGTGTATACGGTTAACCAAATGTTTTGGGTTGAAGTATTTATATGATGTGAGTTTGGATGAAGTCTTTGTTGGATATCAAGTGGTTCATGGATTGTTCTAGATTATCTTCAAGTGATTTTTGTTGTCTAGAAGTTTCAGATTGATTTAAGGAAGTGTGTACTTAATTTTTTATGGTGTTTAGCATGGGTATTGGTCGACCTGGTGTTAACACTACATGCGAAGCTTGTGGAAACATATTGAGGTGTGTTAGGATTAATTTGCGTCCTAACTAAGGATTTATATGGGTCTCCTTCATTCTTATCCATCGCAGGAATGTTTGGGTGCCGACCTAATTTGAAATTTTAAATGTAATGGATAGTTGTCGACCTTGGAGAAGGTTTTCAAGGTTGAGGATGATATAAATAAGAGTGGTTTTGTTGTAAGATGCAAGAGAGAGGCAAGATAGATGTGAGTGATGAATGTGATGTGAATTACGAAGTATCGATGAGAATTTGAGCAAACAGTGCGAATTTCAAAGTGTTGGATTCCTGAATGCAGTGAGTTGAAGGTGTCCACAATCTTTCAAGCAAGGCTACGAAAGTGTTGGAGCATTTGTGGTGGATTCCTTGTTGCATTGAGAAGTTGTTCTTTGTGTAAAATTTCTCTTCTATCTTCTTTGTTTCTTTTTGTGGTAGTGAGCCCTGGGCTATGATTCTTTTAAGATAGTGTGTCCTATTCTAGTAGTGATCCCTTGTACCAGTTTTGCAATTACTTATATTGTGAGCTAATCCTCATTGTGGTTTTTCCCTCACTGGGTTTTCCACATAAATCTAGTGTTCTCTTGTGTATGGTGTTGTTATTTCAGTTTAAGTTATTTGCATTTCATGATTAATCACTTTAAAAAAATAAGGGTTTAATGAATTCTTGTGGATCTGATTACTATTGAGGGTTTTGATGTTTTAATTTGCTACAACTGATTCATCCCCCCTCTCAATTGTCTTGTTCATTCAACAATAAGGTATACAAGAAATTAATGGTATGGGGTGTTGGTGTGAACATGATAATATTTTTTAATTTTAAAACCTTATAGCAGTTGGTCACATCAGTGACCAAGGGTGGAAATATTTGGCCCCCAAGTGCTAATTTGTCCCCTGAAATACCTAAAATATGGGTTTTTAAAAATTGTAATAACTTTTGATCAAAGATGCCAATTTTTTTAAATAAAATATTGTCAAAAAGTAGATTCTATGAATTTTTTAGTGGTATGGGTGTTTTCTCATAATTTTGTAGTTTGATGCTTACTTTTATTGCTCAAAGCAAGATCTTGCTTTTTAGTCTCTGAGGTCATAAATTTTTGCTTCAGACTCCATTTTTAACAATTCTTACAGCATCTAGAAGGTATTGAGGAGAATTTCAATTTTGTACATGCCATTTTGTAGATTTTTTGCCAAAATTTCTAATTTTCAGTTTGACGCCAGATTGGTATTTTGGCATAGCTAAATTTGCAAACAAAGTGGAATTTCCTTTATGAAAAGGAGGTAAATTGATTGTATTATGAGGGGTAATTGTTTTTCCCCTATTGTACTTTCTAATTTTATCATGGATTTTCCAAAATTTGTACTTCTAACTCCATATAACTATCATGAATGGAAATCACAAATAGAGATTTTATTGTTAAAATTAAAGTTGCAAAGAATCATATTTGGCACAAATCCAACACCCACAAGAGCTACAAAAAGAAGAAAATGGTTTGATAGAAGGGATGAATCTCTTGGTACTCTAATCTTGTCTATTTCTCTAGATCTTAGATATCACGTTGCATCTTGTAAACATCCTAGTGATGTTTGAACGACCTTAGAGAGTCTCTTTGGTAAGCTAGATAAAATGAAGAAATTTAAGTTGGAGAATGAACTTATGAGTCTCAATCCTTCAGATTTTGATAATATCCAAGACTTCTTCTCTAGGATAAATTCTCTTAGACTATTGTTATCTAATTGTGGGGTCACTAAAGAGGATGAGCAATTGATTCTTTTTATTCATTCTAAGCTTGTTTTTTATTATTGAGTGTTTGTTTCTACATTTTATGTTATTATGGATGCCCTAGGCAATGCACACAAAATGCCTTCTCTTGGTGAATTTACAACTCAACCCAAAAGTTGACACATATGGGCACACTGAAGTCTTTCAAACCTCATGCTCTTCTTGCAAAAGATCCAAAGGCTTCAGGTTGAAAAGGTAAGAAGTAAAATAAGGACCCCAAGTATAATGAGCAAGGTAAGGATTCACCTTCACAAATCACTCCCAAGTCCACTCCCTCTTCTAAAGAGGAATCATCTAAAAAGAAGAAGTTTAAATGTGCATATTGTAAAAGGCTAGGACATGATGAGCATCAATGTTATGATAAAACTATTGATGAACTAACACGCCTTATTCAAAAGAACAACATTTGACTGCCCTCATCAGTGTCTTCTTCTTCTTCAACATTTCAATCAGTAGCAACTTCATCATCTCAGTCAAGGAATACAACATCTACAACCAGGCTACACAAAATGAAAGGACAAGCACTCTTGGCCTCTACAAGTCCTAAATCTAGTAGATGACTTCTTGATTTAGGAGCATCAAATTATATGGCATCATCTATGGGAATGTTCTCTTATTTTGGGCCTTGTAATTCACATAATATTTTGATGGGTAACAAAACATATATGAAGGTAAGTGGGAAGGGTTCTATTGATATGGGAGAGGGAACTTTTAATGATGTACTTTGTGCTCCTTTCTTGACATCAAATTTCCTTTCTAATTATTAAATTACTCATAGTGGACAAGGTAAAACAATTGAGTTCACTCCTGATATAGTCTACATAAGGGACTTGGAGACTAGGAATATTATTTCTATTAGGATGGTTGATCATTCATTTGGTTTGTATTCATTTTCACATTTTGCTTCAGTTGAATACAATATTTCTTTGACTACATATCATACCCATTCATCAAGTGTGAGTCATGTTTGTGAGGAGAAGTTTGGTCATCTAAACCTTGGTATTCTAGAGACTAGTGCTGAGCTTCCTACTCCTCCATGTCCTACTTTTTCAACTAGTGGTACTTGTTTTTAGCAAGATGATACTAGTTTTTTGGATCTTGCTTTGTGGGATGAATATTTGATAGGGATTTCTAACTTATTTATGGAGTCTCATACTATAGATTTGGAGGACACACTTGAGGGTGTTTCTCTCCTCTTTAATGATAGTTTCAACTCAACTATTATCTCATCAACTTTGTCTTTGGAGATTGTCATTCATGAGCTTCCTCATTCTCTTGATTTTTCATGTTTCTTGGTTGAGGTTGACCATGAGTATGTTGTGGCTTATTCAAGCTTGGAGACTCCTACTCAATTTTCAAAGGCATACATATTGAGACTTTATTCTTCCTCCTTTTAGTTTGATATGGAGTGTCTTCTTCATTTTCCTATGGATTTGTTTCTTCCTAAGGGAAGATGTGTTGCTTGCAGGCATTAGATCATCTTTTATTTTTAGTCATTCTTCATAAACATTGGAGCTTCTTCATTATGGGGGGCTATCTTGTCTCTTATTTTCCTTCTTATCGGGGGCTCATTCATTGTATATACATGATGGATGTAGTCCTTGGGGGGTATCATTAAGTCATCCATACATCATCTTGTTTTATTTTATTTTCTCTCTTTTGGAGAGGATTTTTGTCCCACTGGGTGTTCTCCTTTTCTTTGTTTATGAGATATTGCATTGCATTTGTAAATGGGTACCTAACATGGCCTCGTAGTCGAGACCCATCCTTGCATCTTTGCATAATAATATTCTCCCTAAGTTCCAATTAAGGAGGGGTGTTGGTGTGAATAAATGTCTTGTACCTAGCTAATACTAGCAAGGGGGACTTATTCACATGTTAAGTTTACTTAGGTTCTAGATAATCTTCTAGAAGTCTTAGTTGTTTAGATAGAATATTATCCTATATTATCTAGTTGATTTTTTTGTCAAGTTAGTTATCTTGTAACATAGGATTAAGACACATGTCACAATCTTGTATAATCCTATTTCTCACCTTTCCTTTATAAGAAAGGCCTCTCATGTACATTTGCATATTCAATCTTGTAATATTACATCCATTGCCATAGCAAGTTATTCTTACCATTTTCTCTCTCATGGAAGATATTTTGGTCTAGCAACTATTCCTGGGGTGTTGAGGAGTCACCATTTACTCCTACATGGGGAAGGCATGGTGTTCTTGGTTTAGTAAGAGAACTCTAGAAGAGTTATAAGGAAATGAAGGTACAATATAACACAAGGAAGGTATGATTCCTCTTATATAAAAATGTGGCTCTAGAAGCATTATAGGAACAAGGAAGGTAAATTTAATGACAATAAAGCATAGGATAATGACATGATAGGACTCATCGGACTGTGGTTGAACCAAGGTAACAATCATAAACATCCAAAGCGTAAATAAAAAATATGGAAGGAAAACATGACAAGAATCAAACAAAAAAAAAGAATATAATAGGGAATATAAGCATATAAAACATGTAAGGAAAATATAAATTATAAATGAAAAATCATAAGAGAAAGATGATAATAATAGGTAGTAATCAAGGTCTACGGATACTGAAGGACTCATAAAAGTAAGGAGAAAAGGGGGAATGACCAATCAAGGTGGTTTTAACATAGGAAAATAAAAGAGAAAAGCATGGAAAGGAATATAATTTAGAAAGAAAAACATAATTAAGAATATGATATATTCATCACAAATAACAAAAGAAAAATTTCACCCAATTTGATCTAAAAATTGGGTCTTGGTTATGATCAAGAGATTAGCCCTCCATTTCAATCAAGGTTTTTTTATGTGGAAGATTTAATTCCATTAGTTTATCATGTTGAGGAAATTTATGTGGGGTTTTTGGAGACTCAAAGTGAACCAAAGAATCCTATTGAAGAATTCAATCTTGGTGTAATTATAAAAATTATATTTTTTGCTAACATTGACCAATTTATTAGTTCAATAGATAATGAACATGAAATTCATCCTATTGAACTCATCATCCACCATAGTGAATTGATCATTTGAATAATGAAATCTTTCAACAAACAATGAATATTTTAGCTAAACTATTTAGTTTAAATGTGACATAGGACTTGAAGGATTTAAGTTATTCATTTCAAATATGGTTGTCATTTGGCCCTCTAGGGACCTAGCCTTAAGCTCCTAACCTTAAATTTTTTCTTAATTTTTTCTAATTTTGTATCTATTTTAGATTTCTCTTGAGTAGTAAGCTTGGAGACCATAGACAGTGCATTTTGTCAAAAATTCAATTCAATCATCTACTTGGTTATTTGATGAGGGTTAGCTCAAACAACACACTTACAACAAATATTTAACACATTAAAATATAAAATTTATTTAAAATGATCACTAACTACATAACAAAAAAGAGAGCATAAAATTCTCAATAGGATACAAAAAAATACAACTTCAATCCCCTTGCTTTTAGAGCCTTCTACCTCTTATGTAGCTTCAAACATGATCTTGTATTTTCACCTCCCTCTTGGTTCATGATCTACCACTCTCCACTTTCTTTCCCCTCATTGAAAATTTCAAAAATATATCATAAATTTCCTTAGGTTCCTCCTTGCATGTTAGGGGAAATGTAACTCCCATAAAAAAAAAATAGCTCAACTTCTAGTAGTCATAACTTTTGACTTGAGCACCCAATTGAGCCTATTTTTTTAAATTATAGTGCTCATAGTGTTCTATACCTTGAAATTTATTTATCCAATTCCCCCAATTTTTGGGATCTCAATCCATCATTTGAAGCCTCAAAACTATATTTAAAGCTTTTTTCAAGATTTTTAGAAATATAATCTATAGTAACTTCACATCCAACCTTGATTTTGGCTTGAAACTCACACACAAGCTTGATTTTTAAAGTTTGGAACTTTGGGTAAAAGTTTAGATCCATACATGAAAAACTTTCTAAAAATAGAGGCCCTATTATTTTTTCCCTTTTGGAAACTTTTGATGTTCTAGACCATTCTTTAGGAATTTTTAGAGAAAATAAGATTCATGGGTATTTTCCATACCAAACAAAGATTAAAACATCATTTTTTTGGGTGATGCAAGATTGCTCTTATGCCTTTAGATGCTCCTACATTAGACACCCAAGGTAGTTTGAGAAGTGACCTTGGCATGCCTCCAATGTTTGAGGAAGACCAATATGGTCAACCTCTTCTTTGGATAACCATGATGAATCTTCAATAGGTCTTCCTTTCTATTTGACCAGGTATTCTTCATAATATATGTATCTTGTGCTCCTCTTCACATGACTATCTAAGATTTCTTCAATTTCTTCCCTTTCTAAAATAAGTGTTGAGATATGACAATGTTGCCCATCTACTTGTCTATATTCTATATTTCCTTCATGTTACTCTAATAAATTAGAAATATTAAAAATGGGTGAAATATTGATCTCAATTGGCAACTCAATTCATATATATGCTCTAACTCATGCATATCCAAAATCTTGAGGTCCAAATTTATTCAACTTCAACTTATTATAGGTCCCTATAGGGAACCTTTCCTTCCTAAGGTGGACCATACTATCTTCTCCAACTTTAAATTCTTTGAATCTTCTTTTCTAATCTAATCTCTCCTTATATTAATTATTCATTTTATTGAGATGCTTCCTTACCTCCTCATTTAGATTCTACATGTGTTTTACAAAATCTTTTGCATATGCAATTCTCTTCTCCTCATTATCCATCTTCCTCAATTATGAAAAATTTCTAGGACTTCCTCCATCTACAATATCGATTGGTGATTTTCTTGTACTCTTGTTAACTAAGTTGTTATATGCAACTTCAACCTATGGTAAAATAAAGTTCTATCCCTTTGGATTTTCTCCTATCAAACATCTCAAAAGGTTGCCCAAAATTTTGTAGACCACTTCTATTTGACCATCACTTTGTGGATGATGTGTAGAACTAAACTTCAAATCTATCTTCAACTTCATCCAAAATATCCGCTAAAAACATTCAATAAATTATGTCTATCTAAAACTATGCTCTTAGGTAGACCAAGAAATCTAACCACTTCCTTGAAAATGTCTCTTGACAATATGAAAATTATATCATTTTTCTTCTAGAAAAGAATGAAATGTTTCATCTTGGAAATTCTATCAACCACCATAAAATGGAATCATGAACTCTTCAAGTCCTTGATAAACCAAATACAAAATCCATACTAATGTCTTGCCATGGTCTTTTAGGTATAGGTAAAGGCTAAAATAAACTAGTATTTTGACTCTTTCTATTAGCCATCTAACATACCCTACAACTCTATACAAAAATTTTCACATCTTGATACAACTTTGACCAATAATAGTTCACACTTCGTAAGGCTATTGTCTTGTCTCTCTCACAGTGTCATGTCAATCCTCCATTATGCTTTTCTTTATCAAGTTCTCTCTCATGGAACTTCCTGGAATGCATAAGTAGCTTCCTCTAAATATCATGCCATCTTAGATTATATAATCTAAAAATTGTGTTATGTCCATGGTGACAAGTGTGAGGAAAGCTTTGCATGCTTATAAAAAAATATTGATCATTTGGATACAAATGGTTGATTTCTTCATACCCAACAACCTCAACTCTCATCTCTACCAACAAATTATACCTCCTACTCAAGGAATCTACAAATATGTTAGATATATCACTTCTACATTTCAACACAAATGTATAAATTTACAAAAAATAACCCATTTTAAATTTCTCTAATTTAGCTTCACTTGGCTATTCAAATATTATAAGGCTTGATGATCAATATAAAACACAAATTCCTTTAGAAAAATGCAATTCTCCACTTCTTTAATGACTATACAATCATGAAATTCTTGATCATAAAAAAATATTTATTCCCACAATCATTGAGTTTTTCCCTAAAATATGCAATGGGCCTTCCTTCTTGAATTAACACTACTCATATGGCACTCCAACTAGCATCACAATCTACCTAGAAAAGCTTGTTAAATTATTGAAGTGCTAAAATAGGTTTCTTTGTAATTTTTTGTTTCAACAAATCAAAACTCTTGAGTACTTCTATAGTCCATTTAAACTATTTTCTATCTCCTCTCATTGTCCTTGTTAATTCCAAATGCACTCTCTTTCTTTACAAATATGCATTTCTTCAAATTCATTAACTTCTCTTCTCTTAAACTCTCAAAAACTCTATGAATTTGGATCAAATTCTCCTTCAATTTTTTTCTAAAACATATAATATCATCTAAATAGACAATAACAAACTTACCTAAAATTTTGTTGAGTACCTCATTCATGAGCCTCATGAAAGTGCTTGGTGCATTGGTTAGTCTAAATGACATTACTAACCACTCATACAATCCTTATTTATCTTGAATCTTGCCTTCCATTCATCTCCTTGTATTCTAGTATGATGATACCCACTCTTCAAATCTATCTTTGTGAAATACTTTGATCCACTCAAGAAATCCATGATATCATTCATCCTCAGTAAAGGAAATATTTACTTTATTGAGATTTTTTGATGGCCCTATAATCGATACACATCCTTCATTATCTATCCTTCTTGGGTGTTAGTACCATAGGTACTGCACATGGACTCAAACTCTCTTTGATTAGCCCCTTTCTAAATAATTTTTGAACTTGTTTGTTCGACTTGTCATTCTTTGTAGGAGTCATTCTATCAGTTGCCTTGTTATTTATGTGAAGTTATTATGTGTGTATTGCATTATCTTCTACGTTATTTAACTTTAATATTTTCTTGTCTTCAAAAGGGTTGACAAGGGCTTGAGGTTATGAGGTTGAGATGGATTTGGTAACGATTTTTCTCTCAGAAGGTCATTTAAATCCCTTATTTTTAATAGAAAATCATTGGGTGAATGAACATGAGATGTGTTTCAAGAAGCCAATAATTAAGACTTCACCAAATCCTAGTCAAGGTGGAACATAAGGTCCTATTAGGTGTGCTAAAAATTATTGATACCTATATTTATCCTTTATAACAACTTCAACCACATGAGGGATCACACATGAAAATTATTAGATTGATTTGCAAACAAATCTCCAAAATTACAAGGTTGACTCCTTATCTAGCCTAACTTTAAGCCTAATTAACAAAGAAAAAGGTAGACATATTAAAATAAATAATTAAAATTTCAAAAGGTGGCTAGCCAAAATATATGAGCTTCATTATAATCCTTCTTAAGGATTTGCAACACACTAGATCATAGTCTACACATATAATTAAGGAAAAACCATAAGGTGTATTAGACAATTTATCAATAGATAACTTTTAGAAATAGGAAAACTAATATCTCAAATTCTTATATTGGATGCTTCAAAATATATAGTTTAACTATATGAAAAATGAAGGGCTTGACATTTCTAAACACATATAGAGGTTCCTTTGGAGCCTAAAGGAAAATAAATTGAGAAATTAAATTATATATAAGGCTTATAGATATCATCTATACAAGGAAAAATCTAATTATAATTTGACATAGGGCCACATATTTATAGAACATCCCCTACGATACAATATAATTCCCCCAAAACATCGAGAATTCAAAATTCAAACATGACAAAGAAAGAAACGTGCTTAAAAGAAGTGCATCCAAATATTTAGGATGGAGTAATTTTATGACCATTAATTCTTTGTTGGTTGTTGAAACACTTCACAAAAAGGAATAACCTCACTTTGTATACACCGCCATCAAGATTAAATGATTTGTTATATGTCATGCTAGAGTGGTTGCATGTCTTGTCTCAAACTAGATAGAGTGGTTGAGGTTTGAAATGTTGGGCACACAACATAGGGGGATTTGAAATTAGAGGGTCAATTTTTATCTAGCATGGAACACACAATTGAAACTCATTAGGCTAGTCAAGATGGTTTCTCACATGCCACTTATCCTAACATTTATCTTTGAACCTTCCTTTCAATGTTATGTACTCAAAATAATTATCAAGCCTTATCACTTTGCAAAACAGTTCAGGAATGGGTCCTATTCCTTGTAGGTCATTAGATTGGTAATGACCTAGTATATTAGATGCCTCTTATTGATTATGGAAGGAAATACTCTATGTTGACTGCTTGAAATCTCAAGAGGATGCCATGTGGCATTTGTCAAGGACCTTGTAGTCAAAACCATTAAGAAAAGTGATAAGTAGGCGCTACCATTGATCAAAGGCTTTGGCACTAAAAAATCAAAAGAATAGACCCATCACAAATTACATGTTGCAACATTAGAGACTTACCTTGTGAACTTCCCATTGTTAGACCTTAGATCCCCACACATCACTAGATTGAAGGTGACATGACACGATTAAATGATGTGTGTTCCTTGAAACCTCGAAAGGCTTCAAAACACTTAGTAGCATGTAGAAAACTACAAAAAGTCAAGACAAACACATATTTTATCTTAATTCCAAGCTATCATCAACAAGATATATCAAGATAAAATTTATCGTTGTAATAAAAATTCACTATAATAATTATATTAAGGCATTCTCTCAAAATAAACCCAAAATTAAATAAAGATTAATATAAATATACATCCAATAGTGACATAGTGTGATGGCTAAGTTGTGGTGGTTTTGTTGTTCTTGCAATCAAGGGTCAAACCTCATTGAGTTGTTATTATTGAAGGTTTATATTGCGGATGAGGTCCCCCATTTGTGACCTCATCGATTCGATTCATAGCTCCGAATCAAAACTTTTTACCTCTTTAAAAATATATAAATAGACAAATTCTACCGCACATAAAGAAGAAAAAATATTAAAATATAATATATGACCTAAAGATTCACACCCTCTAAGAAGGGTAAGTAACTAAGTTTCAATCAATCCCTATGAAATTTCAAGTTTTAATTACTAAGTTTTGTAATTTCCTATTGGAGTCTATATTTGTTTTCATGGCCCCATAGGACTTACATGCTTGTGGTGTGGGCGAGGGGGGGCCTACTTACCTTGTATTCCGCATCTAATATAATTAATTTTTGAATGACATTAACTAATTTATCAACGTCTGCAAACTTAGTTATCTTATGATTTAATTCCATTCTTAACCCTAAGCATATATTCCGGGGATGATGAGGAGAATAATATAAATGGATAACATTTTTAGGATGTCTCTCAACTACCGATGTGAAGTTGGCAATTCTATGGGGAAGGGAAGTGGCCCACATTTATTATTTAAATAAAAACAAAACATTAGTTTTGTCCAACCAAAATGAATGAATGAATGCTTTTAATTACGTCCACGAGACCAGCTGGCCTATGGGACCCCAAAACAGAACTGAAACCACAAATTGATACAAACCGAGCACCCGCCGACCTCACCGAGTACTTATGTTTCCCTTTAACTCTTTACTAATTTTGTTTCTTCTGCTGTGTATTTTGATCAAGTAACCTGCCGTTTCAACGATCTTTTCCTCTTCGAACAAATCCTCTAACGATTTGACTTTAAACAGATCCAAGTAACTACACCTAATGTCCTCGTACGCTTTACACTGCATGATGTAATGCCATTCTGTTTCCACCAAACCCGAAGAGCAGAAACAACAAATCCTATCAGCCCATGCCTCCTTGGGTGTTGTCCATCTCCCCGTTTCACATCTCAAACGATGAGAGCTAGTTCTCAGCTGGGCTATCAACATTTTAGCCTTCCACTCTATATCTGCCCCCACGTAATACTTTTGCCCGTGATCACAAGTGTGGTTAAAGTGCAAAACATAATATTCCCTTTTTCTACTAAGTTGTTTTGACCACAAGATTTGTTTGGCTTTCTCCTTCACAAACCTTTTAATTTCTACATTGGTGTTTGGACACTCTTGCATGCTTATCCCCCATTTTTCCATCCACTTGGTATTTTGCCTCATCCACGTGCTCTTCCTTCTAGTTAAGTTTTCTTCCACCACAATTTTGGGCCACCGGTGTTCCCCCATATTCTCAATTCTCTTCAAAGAATCGAGTAATTTACCAATCGTAAAGCATATTCTCCCATGCAAAATAAGTGTCCGGACAGCGAGAAATCAGGAGAGAAATATTGCTGCTTTTTACTGTAACTAGTGGTGGAAAAGCCTGCCCACCAACTGTCTCTGAGAATTTTTGTTTTTTTGTTACATTCAAGTAAAAGTAAAAGTGTGACTGCATGACAAAGTTTCCATCAACCAATTTCCAGCTAGTTTCATTGCTAAATTCGGCTTTGTATTGCATGATTCGGAGCTTGATTGGGCAGAATCTTGGGGGTTTTGGAATTTTATGGCAAAATGTAGAGTAGAACTATCCATATTTTCTTGGACATCAGACGACTTTTGGGTACAATGAGATCTTTATAGGGATCTTAAAAAGGCCAAGTTTGACTATGCTTTAATCGGCAGGAAACTTGTTTCAGATTGATAATGTGTTTGACCCTTGTATTCTTGCTTTTTTGCCTTTTCTAGTTTGAAATTCAAGAAGCGGATGAGAATTCCATAAGGGCCAGGCAAGGACAGGTGAGTGTTAACTTATGTTCCTTTTGTTTTTCTCCAACAACTTTTGAACCATTTCACATTCCATATATCTACCCAAATGGATATTTGGAATACCGGGTCAAAAGCTTATTCAGGCGACCTAACCATTTCATATAAAACTTCTATTTGTAGGTTTCGAGACAGTGAAGGACAGATTGAAAATCATAATACCGTGTGATTGATTTGGGGCGAGCTCGAATAGTGGAGGCTCAATACCCACATGAGAAAAAACTGGAAATCCAAGTCGATTTCAGGGAATCTGTTCAGAACTGATTGGAATCTTGATACTTTCCATATCTATAGTGGTCCATTCTGTTAGCTTAAACGGAGAAGGTACAATATTCCAATTGAGAAAAAATTGGAAAACAGAAAGAATAAATAGCTTCCAGGAAATCGCTGATAGAATACAAATTCAACAGTTTCTGAGGTTTCCTGCGTACCCCATGCTTGTAAGGACGGAATCGGATTGAATTCTACAAAGAACGATGAGGGCAAAAAACTTTAACAGCTCTGAGAACTGTTTTGTATTGAATACGGGGCATAAAATTCCTGCTGTTGGTCTGGGGACATGGCAGGCTGATGGAGATATATGCACTGAGGCAGTGAGGACTGCATTGAAAGTTGGATATAGGCATTTGGATTGTGCCCATTTGTATGGAAATGAGGTTGAAGTAGGGCAGGCATTGACAGAGGCCTTGAGAGGTGGACTGAAGAGAGAGGATGTCTTTGTGACCTCCAAATTGTGGTGCACTACAAATGCCCCCAAGAGGGTTGAGACCTCTGTTAAGGTATGCTTGAAGAATCTTGGGTTGTCCTATTTGGATCTGTACTTGGTGCATTGGCCTGTGACTTTCTCATTTGGGGATGCCACTGATCCTCCAAGGAAACCTGGTATGGAATTGAGGCAACCTTCACATCGGTTGAAAGCAACATGGCAGGCCATGGAGTGTTTGGTCGAGAAAGGGCTTGTGAATTCTATCGGAGTCAGCAACTTTAGCATACAACAGATAGAGGAGCTGCTCAGCTTTGCAAAAATAATTCCTGCTGTTAATCAGGTACTTTGATTCTCTATCCTCATTGTATTTTTTTGTCCGAAGTGGTAAATGAAATCCAATTTGTTGTTCTTTGCTACTGTGTTTCAATGGGCCTAAGCCTAGGAAACCATTGGGGAAGGCACAAAGGTGTCAAGATGGATAAATACATATGAAGCTTTTGTGTTATGTGAATCTAAGTAACTCCTTAAAAGGGCTTATTTACCCATACCGTGCTGCTGGCAATTTGGAACTTTCTATTTCTCTTGTGACAGAGAAAGTTTGCATACGGAGTCAAACCAGGAACATATTTCTAGAAAATTGAGATAGCATTTTTCCACTGAAAAATGGAAAGCTTCTGAGATCTTGTCTTAGCATATAACGTCCACCCTTCCAGTGGAACAGCGGGCATTTGCAATAGGCTTTTGAGGAGCTACATGCAAACAGTTGCTGGTAGAATAAATAAAAACTTCTATCAGCCTTTTCTTGATCATTTATTTGCTTCTTCGTACTTATTTTCAGATCACAGTTTTCCTTATTGTTGGTACTTCAATTGACTTTGCTACAAATGTCTTAACAAATAGCAAGAAATGCAAAGCTATAAATAATATCAACCAATACTAGCAGCATAATAAACTTTTACTCTAAGTTTTCAGCCTTTTTTGCCCTTTGTGACTGTCGAGCAAGGATTGAACAGATTTCTGGTTCTCATTTGTTGGCACTATATGTTTCTTAAGAGTCATTATTATGTTGAATACAAGAAGAGTCAAATGAAGAATGCCCCAGTGCTTCAATTGTAGGAATTGTTAAGATAGCGGTGTCTTACCTTTATACCAAATCTGAGTCAACATAATTCCTCACAGTAGGATTTGACTAATTTAAGCATGAATTGGGCCCAAGTATTTCAAAGGCCTTGAGTATTGAGATTTGCATGTGAGCTTATAAATTAAATTCTTTTAAAAAATAATTCCAAGGGGTTGAGTTTAATTGGTTTAAGTGATGGGTCTTATTGTGGAAACCCAAGTTCAAATACCCATAGGGACATATGATGTGGGATTCTAAGTTGTGACCCTTGGTCTTCCATAGTTAGATTCTACTGTGGATACAGTTTTTGAATAAGTGGATTTCTAAGCAGTGACTCTTGGTCTTCCATAAGTGATTTCTAGTGTATTTTCTTGCAAGGAGCTTGTATTAGTCTAATGCTTGCAAGAACTTGTATTGGTCTCACGTTGATGCTTGTATGAGCAGAATATTTGTAAATGATCTGCAATATTAAATATGGATATGTTAATAAATAATTGGGTGGAAAGAGGATTTATGTGATTCCCTTTGAGTATCCACCTTGGACATTCATCCAAGAGTCTGCAGCCTGGCACTCTCAGTCCTGGACATTTTCCAGATGACATTTATTTGGTTGATACTTCGATGATGACTGTTGGTGCAGATGGGAAGGCAGACTCTCATCTGTGTTCAACAGTTTGAAATTTGCAATAATCTAGTAGGAGTGTGCTTTCCAAGCCATCTCTCTCCAGTCTACTGGGTATAACTCTTGAAATGCTTAGATTCAGTGCTTTTAACTTAAAATCTAGATTTATATGCTCCCCACATGCTATTATAGCTTGCATACTCTGGGCCCCTTTAATATTTTTGTGGTCATTTTAATTGCTAAAATAATTTATTTATTTTCTTCTTGCTTTATTTAGATCAAGTCTTTTGTAGGTGTATTCTAAATTACCTTATCAATATATTATGTAACATCCTTGATGAAACAGTTAACCCTTCTAAATTCATCTCTACCTTACATGAATAGCAGCCAAAATAGATAACTGCCCCATTGCCTACCTATCTCTACAGCATCAATTGCAACCAATTGATTATTCTTCATGCTCGATTTCTTATGATTATTACTAAAGTTAAGAGAGTGGAGAGTTTTAAATTGACTCGCATGTACTCTTTGTCTCCATAAAGGAACGTATGCTTCACTCTTAAAGGTTAGCATGCTGCTATAGTGTAGCTACATAGAACATATTATGCACTTTGGAATCTGCTGGGAGATCCAACTTGTAAGCAACCCCACCAGATCCAAGCTGAGGATGCTTGTTTTACTAGCTACCTCAAGAAACTGCGTTTTAAGGTTCCAACCATACAAAACCCCAACTCCTCACTTCTAAATGCTGCTCAGAGCACTGATGTTTTCTGCCTAGGTTTTCTTCCAAAATTGGGAAGCATGCAGTTATCATTTAAGAGATTTAAGACATTTTGACGTGGTTGAGATAAATCAGTGATAATAGGAAGAGAGAACTCATTCAATCACTACTGAAATAATGAATCACAGTATCCTTACAAGATTTTAAAGGAGATATTTGGGTGGGAGTAAGTCGAGTTCTGTTACATCTAAACACCACCAATGGTAATCATTTTATTTAGAAAGGAGATTGATCTATTTCATAATTCCTAATTTAATTTTTCAAAACCTTAAAAGTGGATTGCAATCTTGATCTGCTCGTTACTTTGGGGATGATAAATATACTACATTTAGCTGAAACTCTCAAAAATGTGCATGGAACTAGGGATCTCAATCACTTTGTCTACTATTTTAGGAGACATAAAGTTGGTAAACTTTTTTATAAATTATCATTTGAATTTGCTGTAGATAATAAGATAATGAGATAAACACCATAGTAGGCAATCTACAGCAACACATATGCTATCTTTTCCTTTGTTTTATGCAACCTTGAGAAAAAAACAGTTCAAAGACTATCCCATCTATGGTCTACCACATGATCAAGGAAGAATCATCAGCAAGCTTGTACTTTGGTGTTTTTCCACTGTTTTCAAGGGAGAACATTGAACTAAGAAATATTTTCATATACTTCAAAATTTATGCATATCTTAAGAAAACCCACATGCCCCTCATAAGGTAAATATTGGCATGCTTTTGAAACAATCAGTTTAAGATGGAAGCAAGAATATACAAGCTTGCTTCCTTGGGTTATTCTTTGATGGAAACACATCATATGAATTGTTTGCCCCTACCAGAACTGCCTTATCAGATCTTAAGGTTTCAATATTTTGATCCTGGCCATCTTCTAAATTTATTTTAGTTAGCCAATTAATTGACCTGTAGCAATAAAAACTTTTTGCTCATGAATTCTTGAGAAAAGACTTGCAACCAGTTTTTTTTCTTTTTAAAAGACAAGTAAATTATAATGTTAAACTCAAGTCCGTTAAATGAGGTGTTCACATGGCAATTCACATCTTTGATTGCTTCCTTCCGCATTCCCTCTTGATTTAAAGTAGTTGTTGGTGGCAAATAATGCACAGAAAGCCTTGTCTCCTTTTAGCTCATGGTTTTAACTAAATTGCTGGATGCTACAAGAGAGATCTTCAAAGTTATGGTCTCTTCCTGAGTTTTCATGCCTCCAGGCATTATTCCACAATGTCTAACTGTCACAACAAAGTAAAACAGTTTAGATTTACACAACTTTCTGCATGCCAGAAACATGGATCTGTACTAATAGTCTAATATATTAAAAATTAAACACATCTAGTCTCCACAAGTGAAATTGTTTTATGTAGCGTACCACCAAACTAAACCCAACAATAAGAGGAAAGACAAAAAATGAAGAAATGCATTTCCAATGCAGTACTGCATACCCCAATAACTATAAAGAGGGCTGGAGGCACTTGCTTGCTGAAGACAAAGAGATGCTACAATTTAAAATATTTATAATGGGCAAATAGACTGATGCATACAACGTAGAGTGGATGTCAATTTTTTAGGGAAGTGAAATTTGATTCGGAAACCTCTTAAACCCAACCCTAAACGAAGAAAAAATGAAGGAACACATTGGCAATGGGCTCTACATACCCCAATACTACAAACAGGGTTGGAGGCAATTGCTTGGTGAAGACAAATAGGTGCTACAGTTTAAAAGATGTATAATGGGCAAATAGATTGGCGCATACACTGTAGAGTGGATGCTGATTCTTAGGAAAGTGAAGCTTGATATGGAAACCTCCTAAACCTATGTGTCTGGGTTCAATGCATGTAACCAGCCACATGACATTCCTTGACATTCCTTGGATGTAATATTATTATATTAGTTTTAAAATAAAACAGATTATTACCTTACATAATATTATAATATTGAATAAAAAGTGTGTTGTGTCTGGTTACACAATATGTCCTCTCCTTTTGGGATCTGTGTCTCGAAAGATTGATGACTAAACATGTCTATTGATGTTTCTTTTTCTTCCACTTTTTTTCTTGCCCCTTTTCATGACTAAGCAAAAGCACAAGTTCCAAAGTTGATGATGTCGTGCAACGTTACCCCACATCTCAACATTGTTTATATTATATCATAGTCAATGAAGAATACAGTTTACACAATATGATCTGTATCAGCCAAAAGAACACACTGCATAGATAGCCATAGCCAACAGGACATAGACCACCAAAACTTATATACAAAGAGAACTTGAAATTACCAAAGGAAGTACTAGTTTTAGAAGCGGCAAAATATCATATCACAGCATACATATTGTTCATAGTCAACAATGACCAGCCAAAAAAGCATTTAAACTTCATCAAAATCAGGAATTATGAAGGGTCCTCCACTATTGTAACACCATTGGAGAACTGAATATTAAATTCCTGCTTTTTAGGATCCACCGAGATCAAACTATTAATAGGCTGGGGAGGAGCTTGTGATCTAACATAAATATTCTGACATATCAGCTATGAGAATAATGCTGACCAAACCAATTGCAAGAAAATGTTCACAATCCATAAGGTCATCTTCAGTTTGACAATCTTCCAACCATTCACCATTCCAATCAATATATGGCCACCATTCATCGCAAATGATATTAGACTTCTGTAACAGAAATTTGACATGGTTCATCAATTACCAAAGATTGCTTTCAGAAATCTTCAATGTCACGATAGCCTCTAAAACAACAAAGGAAAATGTGAGCTCCCAACAAGAGTTAGTAAGGGTCCTTCATTTGTCCTAGAACACCTCATCATTCCTAGCCTTCCACAAATACCATAGGATTTCAGTAGACAAATTAAGCCACACCCTATTGAGGTCCTTGTCAAAACATTTCACATAAAGTAGTATTATATTTGCTATCCCACACCAACTTATCACCTAGCAGAATGGACAAACAAGATTTAGCAATTTTACAATAAAAAAACACATGTTCAATATTTTTAACAACATTAGGCTGATACCAGCATTAATTAAAACAAAACCGACAACAGCTTTTTTAAAAACAATCAACCACCTAAATAAGCTTTCATTGGTTCAAGCTAATTAGACCATAAATGATTGGAAATGGACTGCCAATCTTTAACAGACAGGGAGAGTTCCCACTGAAGGTTAAGCATATCAAAAATATTTTGAATAGCAATCAACATGTTGTAAATATCTTGAACTTTGACCATCATCAAAGGAGTACCACTCTTCCATGTGATTGTTGAGGTTTTCTGTATTAAACTTCATTGAATAGGAGAATTCACACCATACAAGGCTTTTAGAATAATGGAGAAGTTCATTTTTAAGTACTAGAAATTTGCAACTTGTCCTAAGGCTAAAACTCAGCCTATGAAACCAAGAAACCATTACTAAATATATCTCCAAACTCCCTGCAACCTTTAGCTTCCCAGCCCTTAGAACAGCTTCTAGTAAGGGCAAGAAGCTTATTATTATAATCCAGTTTCCACCAGATGGATTACTTAATTGGCGGAGGTGCCTCTATCCCTAGGAAAAGCCTCTTAGCCTTTAAATAAATGCTTGACAAACTCCTAAGCTCCCCAAATGCTACAGGAAACAGAAGAAGCACCAGGCTTGACAATTTTTTTACCAAACATAATGTCATCGGGGTGAAGGCTCTTCCATAACTTATTTTTCTTTGCAGAGGCAAGACAAATATTGTTCCTAATTAGGATTTTTCATGGCTTAGAGCATCCAATCCCAAATAATCCATTTAATAGCCAGAGCAATACCCTAAATTTTTAGATCTTTTAGACCCAAGCTCTCTAGTTTCTTAGATAAACAACACCACTTCCAGTTGACAGCATGCCTTTTTCTGTTACCCTTGCCATTTGACCATAGAATATTCTTGACCATTCTTTGAAGCATCTCAATGTGGGAGCTTTGAAAATGCCGAACAGAGGCATAATAAATGCTTAAAGAGGAAAGAACTTTTTGACAAATCTGGACTGTACCAGCCAAAGCTGACAAATGTCTCTGCCTTTAGGTGTTCTTATTAACAATTTTATTGTAAACCCAATCCCACATATGCGTAAGAGAAATGGCTCAATTAATTCCCCGTTGATCTCCAGCTGCGTAGAAACATCTTTGAAAATAATTTCCATCATCTTATCGAGTTTGTCAAGAAAAACAATTGCATGCAACATCATCATGGTAAAAGGCCATTCAATCTTATTATATGCTTTTTCAAAATCTAAAAGAATCATACAAACTTTCTGGCCAGATCTCCTAACCTAATCTATACCTTCCTAACTGGAAATAAGATTTTCCAGAATATATCTTCATTTGATCAAACTAGTCTGAGTGGGAAAAATAATCTTTCACAAAATATTCCGTAGCCTAATAGCCAATGCTTTAATCATGATTCTCTATGACATTTTAAGGATTTTAATCGACCTCCAATTCTTAAACAATGTTCTATGACCATCTTTATGAATTATCTTAATTACATCTTTATTAATTTTGCTCCTCATTGTTCCTCCCCTTAGAGTCTCCTCATAAACTCCAAGTAAATCTGGAACAATCCTTTCTAAGTTTCTTATATAAAATTCAATTGGTAGTCCATCCCACCCTGTAGATTTTCCATTTTTGAAGGATTTTATTGCAGCATAAATTTCATCCACGAAAAGTTTATTCTCTAATTCAATTGCATCTCTTTTGCAAAATTTTTTGTTTGGTATAACTTTCATGTAAACCTCTCTAGCCTTTAATTTTGTAATATCACATTTAGAAGAAAATAGATCCGTATAAAAAAATAGGCAGCTTTAATATCTTCTTGCTTATCATTAACACTACCATTCATTTCAACAAGACCAATCCTTTCCTTAACAAAGGTTGCCCTTAATTTATTGAAAAAATATTTAAATCCTTTATCACCCAGTTTAATTCAATTAGCCTTTCCCCTAAGCTTAACACCCTGAGTAATAAAGTTTTGATGACACCTCCATTTATGCTTTACCTCTGTCATGCCTTTTTGAAGATCAGTATCATACAGGTTCTTCTGCAAATCCTCTTCACACTTGCCAAAATTTCTTAATCTCAAAACCAACTTTCCTCCTATCAAGGGCTTTATTCTTCCTAATTATGCTCAAGAATTTTTGCCAACTATTAGTAAGATTCTTCCAGACAGAAATAGCAGCAGTACATGAAAGTATACTTCTGTTAATATTCTGTAATGTTTAAACACCATCGGAAGAATCTTACATCTCAACATTCAAGAAAGGACTGTCATATTGCCCTCAATAGATAGTTTAACATCGTGCTTCAGTAATTTGTAATCAAGCCACAAGATGTTGAGGTGGCAGGTGTAAATTAAATGCCAAATGGCATTGTTGTAGGGCAGCTTCTATGTGTGAACATCATTCAATCTTGGATCACATGGGTCGTGAGCCCAAGACTCTCTGAAAAAGTGCATCATGTGTTTAATGAGCATGATGCAATTGTCTATATGCTTCCTCAATGGCTGTTGATCCAAGATGACAATAGGTAATAACCCCTTATCACCATTTTCTTATAGACTGCAAATGACTCAAGTAATAAATAGTGGATGAATGATTGGAAATAACAGGGACTAATGAAAATAAAACAAAGGGCAATTAGAATGGGCAAAACTTAAAACCCTAACAACAGTGAGCCAACAAAGATGAAGGAAAATAATTAATGAAATTATAAGAGGCTCAGAGAGGGAAAAAGCAATCAGCTGGTTGACATCAACACTCATGCAAGAACAACCAACCTGGTGGCAGGCACAACAGTAACCAACAACCTTCATTGCATGTTCCTTTTGTGGCATAGTTTCGGAGTCAGTTTCAGCAATCATTTCTTTTTCCTTGTCGGCCTTGGTATCTCTCCAGTTATTTATTTTAGCCACTTGATTGAATCTATTGTCATTACTAGAATGAGGCTCAAGAGAAGACAAAGAAGGTGGCCTCGAGTAATTAACTACCTAAAGTCAGTTGGAGCATTACAGGCTGGGCTGGATTAGGCCTGGTCAGGCAATAAGCAGCAGAAGGCTTGGACAAGCTGATTCATGGCCCTCAGCACCAGTGGTCTCTGGGAAAATTAGGTGATATCTCTGTCTGTAGGCAGTATCTCCTTCATTCGGTTAGTAGCTGCCTCCCTGATATGCCTATTCCTGCTTGTTGGCGACCCCCTCTAACTCTAAGGTTGGGCCCTGCTGATCAAGGTGCAACAAGTATTGACAGAATGAGTAAGTACTGTTGTCTATCACTAGATGCAATGTATGACCACACAATACACAATGGTATTAAGAAAGAGAAGGCAGTATATGTACATGTACATATAAGCAAACCTTAATAAGCACAAATACAGGTGAGCAGCTGCAAACCTGAATTGAGCAGATGTTCCAAGAACTTTGAATCCTTAAAATCATTTTCATAGGCTGGAAACCTGTTTTTTGATTCTAGAACATTTCACTGTTCCAAAAAACATTTGAGCTCTTGGAGAGGACTGGAAAATTCTGAATGTTTTGGATCTACTGGAAATAATTCCTTAAGTTTGTGGCCATTCTATATGAGTTTTGGAAAGTTCTGGTAGTGAAACTGAACTTTTAGGAATTTTTCGTTAGAATCTAATACTATTGCAAGGAACTTGCAAAATATTTCTATACCATATAAGAGTTTCTGGAAGCTTCCGTTGTTTTTTAGTGCATTTTTTCTGTTAATCCCTTGTTTCCTGCCATCTCCTTAAGAAATCTAAACCATGTTTCTTCTGTTTCTTGAGCTCCCTCCTTTGGAGTGCTTGTGTTTCCAAAGTTTCCGTCTACCCATTTTCAGTTCTTGATACAACCGAGGAAAAGAGGTTGAGTGTCTGATTTGTATTAGTAGGAGGTAAATATATTATGTGTCAGATATAAATAGGGCACAACTTCAAAAATAGCTGCAGTTTGCTTGAAAATCCCAAGCCAGAACTGTTCTAAAACCTGCGACAACAAGATATTTTAGACAGACATTTTTTTGTAGCATTGTGCATATATAATTAGTCTATGTAAAATTGCACAGCAGCAATCGCACTATTGCAGAAAGGAAGTTTCCATATTTAGAGGGGATTTAAGCTCCATTTGCTTGGCTAAAGACACCACTTCTCTCAAACTGTAATTTGTTTAAGCTAAATACACATGCTAATAAATTATAATGATGGCATTATTAGGTAGTGGGTCCAGCCCATTTTTATGTAAATAGGCAGACCACTTTTGGGATTGATTGAGGTGCCAACCATTTTAGGTAGTGGGTCCACCGATCACCATTTTGGTCAATGTGTTCAGATCTCAGTAACTGGTAAATGCAAATCCCCATCCTTGGTACATATCATTGACGTTCAAATCTGCACTCTTGTGCAAACCTGTGCCAACATGAGAAGCCTGCCAAGTGTGGGACGTGACTTGCAGAGCAACCTCCAGGATTTTAGAAGCTGGCTCTTTATAGGATCTTCAACAAGCTCTTTTCTAACCACTTGTAGGGAAAAAGGGAGAAACAAGAACTAAAATGAACACCTATTTTAATCAAGCAATATGTCAAACTAAACTCTTATATCTGCATAAGACTGTTTGCATAGGTTTCAATAATTGATTAAACAATCAGAGACAACTATAGTGGTGAAGGGCAAAGTTTGCATGGTCGTTGATTTGCATAAGGTCAAGCAGCTCCAGACACATGAACCAAGGCTGCAGATGCAAATGAAAGGCAGATTTGAATGTCAACACATCTCTAAGAAAGTACATCTTTCAGGTATGGGAAACACAAATGGGACATCACTAGGCATCAGGAGGCTTGGCCAAACTTTCTTGCCTATGTTGCCCGTTCATCCCTTATGAACCCTGGATCCAGGTCCAGTTTGAAACTAGTTCGGATTCCAGGTTGATCTGAGCAGGGGTTCCTGCAGCAAGCATTTTTTAAACTGTGGATTCATTCCAAAAGAAATTGGGCGTATCAGTCAAGAACCCAAAGAAATCTGTTCAGAACCTCCGCAAAAAAATCCTTTTTAATAGTTATTTTTTGTTTTTGTTTTTTTGACCGCCTGCATTTGGGAAAGACAAATTTGGGTTTGTGCATGTGGTCTGTGTGGGTGTCTGCACTTTCATTGCTATTTTATGTAATGTCCCCTTTTTCAGCGTGATCTTGTTTTGCGACTGTTAGCCCTTTATTGGACCCTTGTGGGCTAGCCAGTTTGGATAGAGGGTCAGTGATGCTTTTTGGGGAGTTTGATTGTTCGTGTTTTCAGTGGACAGTGCTTGGATCACAGCGAGCGTTTGCATTCCAGGAGTTCTCAGCTTCTGACGGCACGAGATTATCCTGAGTTTTGAGCATATTACGGAATTTTAAGTGATTAAGTTAATTTATTAACTTATACGCCTTTTATTAAAGTCACATTGACTTTAATAATCTTTTATATCACTTAAGAAATGTCAAAAAGGAGACTTTAATATTTTAATAACTTAAAATATTGAAAAGTGCGCTCAAACTATTGAAAAGGGTTATATTAAAATATTAAAATATTTTAATGATTGCAAAGGCCATACTTTTCTTGAAATGCGTGCCATTTGGTATAAAGCATTTCCTGGCAATAAAAACTCAGAACTTTTGACTATTTCGATTTGCCTTGTGCATTTTCTTCTGAGCATTCTCCTGTGACCAGGGTTTGATCATTTCGTCCATTGGAGAACGGAAAACTCTTCAGTGTTGAGTACTCTTGAGGCTGTGAAAGATCAGCTGAATCAGTACAGTTGAGGGCTTCACACAGAGGTTCTACAGTTGCAGACAGAGGTTTCATATTTGCAGTTTCTTTGTTCTTATGCAATAACTTGAGGGTTTCTTGGTGGCGTCCTTCTACATGCTTCAGGGATTCTTCTTTCAGAGATTCTTTTCCTTGTTTTCATGGCCGTACGGCCTGCCTTGGGTTTTGTGCCTTGAGAAAGGCGTGTGAATGAAATAAGTGAAACGCCTTCCTTTTGAGAGGGCTTTAGCATCTATCATTGGCGGCTAGCTATTTTAGAGGCTTGTGACCAGTTTCAGAGCAGGGAAATCCACTTCTGGAGTCTTGGCGTGCATTCATGCTTGTTTTCACCAATTCCAGCTGTAGATCTGGCCAGTTCTTTATTTAAAATAATCTGGAGCCTTCTTGGTATGTTTATCATTCTTAATCTATCTGTTGGTGTTAAATAATACATTCTGTACTTTCATTTTGAAGAAATAAGATCAAATTTATCTTTTATGAGCAAAAATATGTTGCGCCCCTTCTCTTCTGTCTATTAAGATTTCTTTAAAAAAACTTAAAAAAACATTTAAAGACTTAAGAAATTGAGGGTTTTGAGCTGAGAGCCAGCAGGGCTCATCACATTTTACAAGAGTTTTTGCTTGAAAAATATCATCATCAAATAGTTCCAGTGAACTTTTTCTTTCACAAATCTCAATGGAAAAACCAGTTTCCCAGCAACATAGATAGATTGCAAATGAATTTGAACCTGGAAAAAGAAAGAACCATGATTTTCTCTCTCTCTCTCTCTCTATATATATATATATATAAGAGAGAGAGTGTTTTATGGATTCAACTGTGTGTTGCTTTTTGCATCGACGTTTCGAATCACACTCCGTGATTCATCATCAGGATGAAAGAGAGTTGTAGGAGTAAAATGATACAGCTTTCTTTCATCTTGATGATGAATCATGGAGTGTGATTTGAAACGTTGATGCAAAAAACAACACAGTGTTGAATCCATAAAACACTCTCTTATTATTATGGACTGTGAAAATCTAATGTCTCATATATATATATATTTTGAAGAGACTAACCCAAAATGAACGTAACCTCCATTTTGTTTTTGTTGGGTCCATGAACCATATATATATATATATAATATTTTTTTGAAGAGACTAATCCAAAATGAACCTAACCTCCATTTTGTTTTTGTTGGATCCATGAACCTGAACCAGGATCTAAGCCTGAACTGGCTACGTAGTTTCCTGCTGTCTTCAGTTGAGTATCCTGACTCTTCTGCCACAACACTCTAGAATGATACAAAAATTAATAGAAAACATTTTGTCATTTGCTAGTGCTAAAATTTTGAAATTCATATTCTGTTGGGGTTATTTATAAATATCCTTTATTGTTGTCTCCCAGTACAACTCTCCTTCACATGGCACGTTAACCTGTATTTCATTAGTTGGCCTCCCTTCTAGACCTGAAATGTATTCGTTCTCTAGGTGACAATGGTTTAGATTGAATTTATCTAGGCTGTTCCAATAGATATGTAATGAATAGGTTTCTTGTAATGGCCCCAACTAATATTTTGGGCAAATGAATCTCAGATTTAAATATTTTACCCAACTCTTGCTAACCTAGAAATTTCCCTTCACATTTACACAATAACACCAACAACCCAGATTACAAATTGAGTCCTTAAAGATGTAAAATAAATTGCAAAGCCTTTCTTATATTAAACAGATCTTAAATACTTTACAATATGCTACTACAACAACAATAACAAATTGAAATGATATGCTTAAATCCCCAACAAGCAACAAATCATACAAGTTTGATGTAGCTCGAACCCGCCACCATGAAAGCTTAGTCATGAACTCTAAATGAGATTGTCCTACAAGCCCAAAGGGGTTTCATCCTCTGATTTCCCACAAACTCAAGGGATTTTGTCCTTGAATTTGGTTGCTTGAACACAAATACCCAAAACAAGCTTCCAGTTAGGGTTTATGTAGAATGAATGATCCCTAAATGAATGTGTTCTCTTCTTTTAATCACTAACAACCATGAATAATTCTCGCCCAAAAGAGAGGCATAGATCACACTCGGGGACCAATGGGAGTTAGGATGCAACCAACGCAGTAATGAGGGTATAGCTGTCCTTAACCTCAAACGCCACAGGTACATGTGAATCCACACCCTGAAATTTGAACAATGTTTTTCGACAAAAGAAATCCTTTTGGAGTAATTGTAGTATCAAATTTGGCCATTAATGGTATCCTGGGTTGTGCAGGGAGGTAGGTGGGATAGAACATCGCCAAAGGTGGGAGTATTGAAGTTCGGAGGTCTGGGATACCTCAAGACTCATACCACATGCCGGAGATAAGAGTTCGGGAGTAGTGCATACTAGGAATCCAAGTAAGAAAATGCCCAAACTTGCGATCCCGATGATGTGATAGTGTTTCAAGTGTTGGGAATCTGAGTTTGGGGGTGCCATGGGAAAGGCACTCAAGATAGGGCAAGGCCAAAGCTTTGGTCTCGAAGGGTAATTCAATGCACGTAGCAGGGAGTTGGGGGTTTGGGTAAAAAGCATGCCAATAGGACAAATGTAAGGAAAAGATCAAGGTCTGGCAAAAAGGGACGACGGGATGGAGAAATCCAAAACCCCATTGGAGATAAAGGGAAAAGGTGGACTTAGAGGGAAATAGGGAAAGTTTGATATCTTAATAGGAATAAAGGGAAATGATAGAGTTGGGTGAAAAGGCATGCTGGAATGGGAAACTCCAACAAGGGTAAAGGAAAGTAGAGGTCAAAGGGAAGGGATGTTGGTAAGGAGATTTCCGAAAATCTGACAAGGCAAAAGTGATGAAGGCAGGGAACAAGTGAAAGCTACGTAGAGATGGAAAAGTCTAATATCCTGATAGGGGCAAGGGAACAAGGTGGAGCTGGAAGGAAAGGCATGCCAAGACCGAAAATTCTAAAACTTCGACAACCCACACTTAGAAACTTTCAAACAGGATAGGCACATGGGGGATGAAGAGGGGGCATATGCAGACTTTGACTAAGGGAGACACTGGGAATGGGAAATAGGCCTTTGGTCCCAACACAAATTAAATTGAAAAAGGGGACATCATATTTCCACATGCAAAGTCTACAATAGAGGCCTGTGTCCTCTAACAGGGAATGCCAGCCTTTATCTAGCAGAGTTTATATTCTTTGGCAGTTTGAAAGGCCAAATCCCTTGGCCAAGTGCAGTGCACATTCTGCTCTTAGAAACCTTTTTTTCTGAGTTGCATTCAGACCTTCTTGGGAAATTTTTCCTCTATCCTATGTATTATCAATTTTATCTCATCTATTTTCAGTAATATTACAACTACATGTGTCAGATTTCCATTTGGCAGTTCATTTCAGTTTTTCAGAGGTTTCAGATATTAGTTTTTTTACATCTATAAGAGTTTTGAGTTATAAAATAGATTTCAGACATTACATCAGTTCAGATTTTAGTGCATTGCAATTCCAGATACACATGGATGTCTGAGATTTTCTGTTGCGTAACTTGCATTTCATATATATATATATATATACACATGCATGTATACATATACATTGGTGGGAGAGAGATTTAATTTTCAGATTCCTATTAGGTTTATAACAGTTACAGCATGCTTTCAGTACACAAATATTAGACCCTGTTAAATAGCCAAAACATTTTTTAATCAAAAGCTCTTCCTTGAATGCATCTATTTTTTATAAGTACCCTGTATGTTTCAAATTAAAATGGCGTATTGCCGTGTAGAAATGCATACCAAACAAATAGCATAGTTTTCCCTACAACATGGTTACCTGTCTTCTGTGCATTAGTAGCCAGAAAACAGGTAACTAGCCTCCATGCTCGTCTGCCGTTGTATTAGTGACCACTGACTATGTTTTAAATCTGCATTTGTTATGATTGTTGCAAAAATATGAATGGCAGAAAGCTTACTGTAACATGAATAACTGTTGTACATTAGTATTGTGAAAATGGCTAACTGGCCTGTATAATTACCTGCCTGGTATAAGTGTGCATTGAACGATTTTCAAGTTTACTTTTATTGTGGCTTTTGGTAAAAAATGAAAGAATGGAATTTTAATGGAAAGCTTTAAATGGTGCCACATCATGTTATTTTTCTGTAAATTCTTTGTGTGTGCAGGTGGAATTGCATCCCTTTTGGCGGCAAGATGATCTTGTCAAATTTTGTCAAGCAAAGGGTATTCATGTGTCAGCTCATACACCTTTGGGTGTACCTGCAAGTAATCCATTAAGTAATGAATGCGGGTCAAGTGGAGAGGATGAATGTGAGACACCTCGAATTGCTTTCAGAAGGTGCAGGTCTGTTCATGCACCAATGATTAAAACATCTGTAGTAGCAAACATTGCAGCACACCTCAACAAAACCCCAGAACAGGTTGTTGACAATCCTTTTTTTTCAGTATACATAGGAAAATCAAAAGGTTTCTTTTTACTTCAAAATTAAATATTGTAACAGAAATGCACATGTAATTATTGTTTGTGTGTGTGTGTGTACAATCATCCATGCAAATGGACTTGGCCAAAGGAACACTTTTCTGCAGTTTATGATGAACAAATTTGATTTTCAAGTTGTCAAAGCAATTTACTAGATATTATATTTTACAGCTGGCAATGGAATCTATCCCTCTATCACTGAAGGACATAAGAGCAGGGAATCTATTGTTAAAGCTTACTGAGATAGCTTGTTAGTTGGTTTCATTCAACAAAACGACCTAGTTTTGTATTTTGGGATTGCTTTCTTTCTTTTACATAAAACAAATATGTATTTGCAGAATGCAACATATGAAGCTTTGTTTTCATGGAGGATGTGAACAACCAAATATCTTCCTTTTAAACATGGGCCAATTCATAGACTGACAAACAGATCTAAGTGCTACAAAAGAAATTATATATTGTTTCAGAGATTAGGCAGAACTCCCAAAAGTTGTCCCACTATAACCATACCACCACCGGTAAATCTTGACTTATAAACTCCGCCTAGTTAAATCTGGAATCATACTAAAGATTATAAGATTAAGTGAAACACATCATTCATTGTAAGATTAAGCGAAACACATTATTCATTGCTAGAGTTTCATTTTGTATCTGTAAAGATCAAACAGAAGTTGTTCTTTTTTACTCTGTTGTATGGCTTCCTTTTCCACTTGTTATTTTTATAATGGTATCCCAGCATCCATAGCACAGTTCAATTGAATTACTTGCAGCCACATTCATGTGATACTTGTATGGAGAGACATAAAACTATGTTATTTTGTTTCCATTTTGGCATCATTCCGACAAGGCATGGTCATCATTAAGTGAAGGTGTCTCTGATTTCATCTACTTATCTCTCATGTATCACAGTGGCTATCTGCAATGGGCATCCTTATATATAGTAGAGAAGCCATTGAAGCAGTGTTAGCATTCCATGGTAGATGCCACAATTGAAGAGCATCTGAAAGTCATCCAGAACTTACACCTGGCCTCCTCTGCTGGGATAGTCTGTACTGAGAGCTGGGTGTGGTAATTTACCCAACATGAATGTCCAGTATTGTATACTGGGGATTCATTGTGAAAGCTCTCATGATTTACCACTTCTTATCATCCCATTTGTCAGCATTGCATGACCTATGTAAAAGGAGAGGAAAAAAATGAAAGAAATCATCTATGTCCATAAATATCCAGAAACTAATTTATAGCTCTGTCAAGAATTAGCATGATGGAGTACATTAAAGACATGCTCCTAGTCAACTAGACGTTCTAAGATGTATATATGGAATCTTTTGTTTCTCCAATGCAGACATTTGCCAGTTTTGAGCTCTTTGAAGCAAATATTTAGCATGCAAGAAGCATTTGTCATGGACAACCGAATCTGATGCAAGGAGTGAATCTAAACAAGGTGTAAGCTAAGTGGACTTGATTTTGGAGAAAACTCCATGTTTAAGCTTGTTTAAGCGAAATGGTATTGGGATGGGTGACCTCCCAGTAAGTCCTGGTTACCATTGAGAGGGTATTCTGCAGTTCATTTTGCTAGTTTTCATGTCATTACTTTGACTTTCTTCTTTGTTCTATAGTCATGCTATATAGAAGTTTGGTCTATTATCTCATTTATAGCAGCAGTATCACAAGCAATTGTGATCCACTGCATTTGCATGCCGTTTCCTAAGTTTTTGAAAACTGATTCTGAAATTTCGTTATATACACCAATTTTATTGGCTCATTTTTACATGAATAGGCTGAAAACACAGAGCACAGGTAGATTGAAGTTTTTATTTTAGGAAATGGTTAAGGAAATTTCTTTTTGAAAGTTTTACTTTGACTAGTTTCATTTTAAAAGTTAAATTTAAGCTCTAATGAGGTTTTTTAAAAATATCTTATACCCTAATGAGGTATAAGTAAAAACTGTGGGGATGCTTCTATATAAGTATTCGGCAGCATGGTTACCAAAGCTGGCCAGATCCAAATTTGTCTGATTTGGTGTGGACTTTCCAATTCCTATAGAAATTTTATGCTTTTTTTAAAAAAATCTGGATTTCTAAACCTTTGTCCAGGTCCGGAATGAATCTAATTTTTCAAACATTGTTAACTATGGGTGGCAGTCCCTGATGATATGACCTACTATTTTAGAGGCAATCCTTTGTCTTTTTCACATAAACCCTCTTAGGTGTAATTGGAGTAGATTTTTTTTTAACTTTCTTTTTTAATTGGCATTATTGTATGTATTATGTTTATTTTATCTCTGTACACCATACTATATAAAAGGTTAAGATGCTCTTACTAAATAAAAGGCTGATCAATTATGTTACTGATTTTCTTTTGATCTCTACCATTCAATGATGATGTTAGGTAATTTTAAGATGGGGACTACAGCGAGGAACAAGTGTATTACCACGCAGTTTAAGACCTGAAAGAATCAAGACAAATTTTGATATCTTCAACTGGTCATTATCTGAAGAAGACTGGAAGAAGATTAACTCACTAGAGCCTCAATTACGGTTGATAGACAGTGGTTACTCGAATATATCTGAAGCTGGACCTTTACAAGCAGTACAAGAGACTGATGACGACATAGAAGGCATTTAATGGGATTGCTGACAGTGTTCTCCAGAATTCTGTAGATTAAAAATTCATTTGAATTATATTGAGTATGATCTTGATATCATATTATTGCTATTTCAGAAAGCTATATATCATTTCTCAGGGATTGGATAATTTTTTTAATCTTGATGTATGTAATTTTCTATAGAATAAAATACAGCCTCTTCGATATAGCAATGAAATGCGGACCCACTTCTGTATAGCAATTTCTTTTAACACTGCAGATTTAATTATGTTTTTGTTTGAAATTTTCTTGTATATGAGAAAGAACTTGAACAAGCTTAACAGTGTGTTAGAACAATTAAACATTATATTTTGGTCATTACTTAATATCTGCATGGTTAGTCCTTAGTTTCAAAGGTCCGTTATTTAAAATAATGATTTACATAGATATGATTTTGATGTGCTGTGTTGGAATTTGACCATGAGACTTAGGTGATCATTTTGGATCCATGGATTTGGTTGTTAGTATTGGAATCTATTGGTGTTTTTATGAATGGACTTTGACAATATATTGAATGGTTGATTGAGTTAGGGGAATTAAGGGGAAATAATGATTTGTATCAAATCTATAGGACAATCTTGGAATATTGTGCCCCTTAAAAACTAAGTCGTAGGGAGGGTTGGCCTCATTTTTATATTAGTATATTTTGTATTTGGGAGTGCACGCTTTGTAGGAATAGATAACGATTAATTAGCATAGGGTTTTAATGTAAGAAAAACATGCATCTATTTGAAGAACATATTCACATCACTTAAATAATGGATCAAAGTATAAGCATGCAACTATGGGACCATGTAAGTTCTCCATTAGTTTTGGGTCAGTGTAATTACAATGTACAATCTACTTTTTTAATTGATGTGTTAAATAAGTTGAGTGTAAAAGGTTAAAAATGTTGTGTTTATTTATTTTGTTTGCATGCATTATGTATGTTTTTTATTAGGGTCTTTAAATTCAGTGTATTTCAGATGAAAGGTCCTTTAGATTAATATGTCATTGTGTAGTGATTAATAAATGGTAGTTAATTTTTGTTAGTACAAGTAAGTTCAAATAGTTAATATTTTGATTCTATTATCAAGATCTTTATATCAACTATGTGATACAAGTTGATGTCTTCGATAGTGTCCAGGGCAATGATTAATTACTATTTTTTTTTGGAAAAATATAGATTTTGTGCAAGAGTTAGTGGAGTTCAACCAAATTGTTAGAAAGATAACAAACTTTACTATCTATGTTAGAAGGTTTTCTTCTAAGAATTACATATTCCTTTATTTGAGTGTATCACAACATGGTTCAAACAATATTGAAGCAAACAGGGCTAGATGGCTACATGGATGCCTAAGATATGCAATTAATAGCTATTTATAAAAGTTTGCCATTACAATTTGTACATTTGTAAACAAAGTCTTACACGAGTTCCTAATTGCATGCCACAAAAAATTCAAACAAAAAATACATTGGATCAAAATACTTTTCATTTAAAAGAAGTTCAAGCATCTATATATGAAGTATGAGTTGTAACATTGAAAGGATGGCAAGTTCAATATATATTGGTAAGCTAGAAGAAGGGAGAACCAAGTTTTGAGGAAAAAAGCGAGGAAAATTTGACTAGACAATGCAAGGAGGCTTTGGTTGTCATGCAGCAATTAAAGATCTGACAACCACACCATGATTGAAAGAATGTGACAAGGGGGAGGCTAGAAAATATAGACAACTAGGTGATTGAGGTTGTAAGAGATTGTTGGCTTTTATGCAACATTTTTAAAAAACACTAGGATGTGGATAATACCCATCTGGATAGAAATGAGCCTAGGTAACTTTTGTAACCACTATCCCAATTAGATCTGCAAATTGAGGAGAGAGAATATCGTGATGTAGAAGAATGTGTAAAATAATTGTGTGATAAAATAATTGAGCCACATTGTGCAGCTAGAGCTTCAAGTAGATGTATCATTCAATACACAAATAGGAGATCTATACAATCAATTTGATGTTGGTTTCTACGTGAGACAATTTTGTGACCAACTCAAAAGAAAGATTGCTTCAAGATGGTAAAAAGCAATATGATCTTTCTTAACGATTGGCTCGTTCAATTATCAAAAATATATTTCATTGTAAATTTTAATACTTTTACACATGTATAACTTAATTGACCAGATCCAAATTTCAAATCTCAGCATTTCAACAATTAAAAAACTTAATACACTTAATATTTAAGAGGTGATAATGATAACTCTAACAACATAGGGCAATTAGGGGCCACCACAAGGGCATGGTGGCAATAACTAAGTTCACTCCTCCCGATCGGGTCCCACCATATCCTAATCAAAATCGACCTTTGAACCTTAGGAGTGGGTGGAAACCCACATAAGGGTAAACAAACTCCAATTATCATATTTATGAGCCCACAAAACTCTCGGAACCTTCACAGTAGACAAAAGATATGGCGGGCCATCGGTAGGCCTGCGAAGGGGTATACAGAGCATGGAATGTTTTGGATCTGGTTAGGAAAATTCAGTTGTTTACCGCTACAATTGGAGGCCGTGTACAAGACTGATATGATCCTGCAAGCACAAATATCCACATTGCAGAGGCTTGTAAAGGGTTTCTTGATGAATTTGAGTATCCAGAATGACAACACCAGAACATTCTCGCATGAAGAAAATTTAGATCTCTAGGGCTAATATCTATATATTAATCCAATAGGAGGCATTGTGGTATAGGGATGGGTTACCCATTGCCCTACGTTTATCAGCTAGGGCCAATTTTTCAATGCTTTTCTTTCAAGGTTTCCTTGTCAGGGTGCATGGGGCCCTGTAGGTCAGACAAGGATTCATCACTTTGGGTGTATACCCACTTTGACAAGTTGGGCTTGACTTTGATATATTCACCAGGAAGCGCTCAGGCAGACCACATATTAGGATAACGTTTGAATTTTTTTGTCAAACCTTTACCTTATTGGTCCTACGCCACAGGCTGATCACATTCTTGAAATCTTATGCGACGTTCTATTTGATAAGCATATCCGTGAAGACGACTGTGTGCGCATCATCCTTTGAGTCTGGAAGAATTGTTTTTCTCTGATGACTTGGGTACCAAGTCTCTATCCTGTGCTGGGAGTAGGTGGGAGCTACGGTGACATGATTAAACAAAAAGATAAGCCATTAATGGTAGTATACAGTCGTGGACGGTGGAAAGGGAAGAAGAGGATAACAACAAAGAACTACGTATAGGAGACATTAAAGTCATCAAAGGAGAGTGCACGGTCCAACATCCCTATCATGCACCAGGAGAGTCTTGTTATATTATTGGCTGCTCTAAGACACCACATGGTTTAACAGTAAGGTGATATAAGGGAGAGGGATCAATAGCTGGGTGGGGTCTTATCGTTGGTATAGTATTGGTGGTTATAAGATTCAGTTTGCAACATTATATTGAGACTGAGGGGTCTCCCTAGATCCAGTCCAAGCATTCAACCTGCCTTGTCTTGGTCGGTCTTCTTATCAAGTTGGGGATGGGAAGGGGCGAGCTGGGCGAGAGTAATCCCTTGGGGATGCACACAACCATTAATTAAATAAATTAATAAACTAACAAGTCAATAGGATTGTGCTTAAATGAAAAGGTCATAGAGTTCTCAAGAGAAAAAATCATGTTCAAGTCTCCAAAGTGACTTCTTAAGTGGTGGCTCTTGAACTTTCATTGTGGCTTCCTAGTTGTTGTCGGTCTAAATAATCATATCTCAAGCCACTTTAATTAAATAAATATTCAAATTTATTCATTGCCTATATACAACCTTATTCTAATCATCAATTAATTAAATCTTTATTATCTAGTTAATTAATTTATTTGTCACATTTACCCATAATTAAATTAAATTAAATTTAATCTTCGCCTTTATCCTTCACTTTAATTAAATAAATATTTGTTGGTTATTTAATTAATTTATCATTCTATATCATTCTTCTCCAATAATTAATTAAATAATTTTATTAATTAATTATTTATATTTAATTAAATATTAAGAGTTACATGACTAACTAAGACCTTGTCTAAATTCATTGAACTTAGACACTTGCCACAAATGTCAAACTAACTTTGCATCTCATCCTTCCATTTCATACATCTCCAAATTTCAACCATTCACATTAGGATGTTTTCTTAATGCACATTATAAATCTCCCTTATTCCTCATGTATCACTTGTTATATGACTACAACTTTAATTAAATCTCTCTTATCCCTCATGTATCTCTTATTTATATTTAATTAAATATTGAGGCACATGACTAACTAAGACCTTGTCTAAATTCATTGAACTTAGACACTTGCCACAAACGTCAAACTAACTTTGCATTTCATCCTTCCATTTCATACATCTCCAAATTTGAACCATTCACATAAAGATGTTGTCCTAATGTAGATTCTAAACCTATCTCTTATCCGTCATGTATCACTTGTTACATGACTACAACTTTAATCTTCCATTATCTTACCCTCATGCCATCCATTTGATCATACATCATATTAATCCTATCACCATGTCATTGGTTTCATAAGCAAACCACATTCCTCCATCAACACATCAAAAGAGAAAATCGAGTGGAGTTAAGGTGCACTCTACTTCAACTCTATCTAAGGAGAAAGAAGGGTTCTAGGTGAAAGTATTTTGTGTGTATTGCATTAACTTCTATTTTATTTACCTTAAATATTTTCTTGTTTTTAGCTTCATACAAAATATCATAACTATCCAATATAAGTGTATCGTTTTGTAAAATAAGGTGCTTATCTAAACAAATATTGTTATTATGTGAAAAAATATTATTCTTATGTATACAACTATTGGGGTGGCAATGTATATGGGAGTACTTCATATTATATGTCTTATGACAAATATAAAAGGTGAGCACAATAAATACATTGCATTTCTCATGAAATGTAAAAGATTGTCAAAAAAAAATTATGATCATTTAAAGTTGAATATAAATTGTGTTTTAGATAATAATGAGTTGGTTTTATAATAATAAATAGTATTTTTGTGTTGGATATAAAGATTAGAGGTAACAAAATTTATGGTTACCAAAAGGAATTGAGATCATTTATGTTGCATAGAAGTTGTATTTTAAATAAGAATTTATTTTTTTTTAACAACAAATAGTATTTTTTTGTTCAACTACTAGGGATTCCTTGATTAGTTTTTCATCAAAGGACATTTCTTACTAGATGTGATGATGTGGTGAGTTGTGTGATGAGTCACACTTCCAAACCTTGGTTGTAGATAAATAAGAGGTCATTTTATATTTCTGAAAAGAAATTAAGGTCCTACAAAATTTCATGTAACCACTACATGCTCACAAAGTTAGCTCACGTGATTGCCAACCCCTCTCCCCTAATTTCTTTAGTATGTAAATATCTTACATGAGGGTTTGTAAAGTTTTCCCCTTCAAAACCAAGGGTTCTTTCACATGTTTAATTAGGAAATTATTATAAATAATATGATAATTTTTTAGTTATAGAAATAATTCTAACACCTACATTTTAGGCATATTTTATTTCTAGGTGCATGTCAAAGAGGATATAAATAAGATATTTGAAGTAGGTTTCATTTTTCTATTTCAAAAATTTAGATGGATAAATCTTGTTATATTTATCTAGAAAGATGGTGGTAATTGAGGTGTATGTAAGTGATTCATTTGACACACCATTCAAAAATAAATACTTGAGGGCATTGCAACCCACAAAGTCTATAGTTCAACAATAGATTATCAAAGCCAAAAAAACAAGACAACTAATACTTTTGCCAAAGAATGGGAAAGCTTCAAACACAATATTAAATCATTTGAACTAAAGAAGGTTTTAAAAATAATTTTGTGTCACACTTGTAACATTTAAAGAATTCTTAATGAGTTTCTACACATTTAAATGATTGGATATATGTGCTTCTAAAATATCAGCTTTGGTCTCTATGTCTAATTTTTAAAAGGTGGAAGAAATTATAGACTTTGCTTAACCTAATGTAGAGAAGGGGGATTCGCTACTCATGAGTCTCTTTATTCTCAAGAGATTCCCAAGGGGCGAAATGCCCTAAACTATCTCAGGGAACAAAGAGAAATTTCTAGAATAAAAAAGAGTAGGCCACAGAGGTTTTTGAACAAACTGATGAGCTCTCGGCCAAAAGACGAAAGCACGAAATACATACAATAGCACGACACACTGGCGTCCCAAAGGCACGTTGGTGTCATACGAACTAGAAAGCAAGTTTGACACATAAAACAACAAAGTGACTACTAGCAATCTAATTACTAAGAACTTCCAAAGTACAAGAAAATAACATAATACAATAGAACTAAAATAAAGTATAGATGATAAAGATAAAGAGTAGAAAGAAAGAAGACACTCATGAAAACCCAAGTAATGAAGCCTCCAACACGTGACTATCTTCAATACCTGCATGCATAATATCTAGAGAAAATGTTGGGGTTGTATAGGGGTTTTCCTCAGTCAAACCCCCATTTTGTTGTTCCCACCTCCACGGACAACCAGATAGATAGAGAGACATAAAGTATGCGATGAGTGATAAAAGCAATCCCTGCTTGAGGAGGAGAACCCATATCACAAAATAGAGATGCAATATATAGGGGATGTGTGAAATCGCAAGATGCTCAAAGGTGCAAGGCACAAGGTAGATATCACATGCAAGGCTTAGGAAGCCAAGGAGGGAAACAAAGAGAGAGTTGCAAGAGCCAAGAGTGCTGTAAAGAGGGTGTTGTAAGAAATTGAGAGCTTGAAGTTGTTGTAACAAGTTGTAAAGAGATGTGTAAGCAAGGTAGCAAGAGGAGAATGTCCAATATAGAACCCAAGAAGGAGAAGAAGCTAGAAGCACAAATGAATTGGAAAGATAGCATTTAAAGAAAGGAGAGGAAGGAAAAGAAGCTTCTTGAGCCATTTCAAGGCATCCCCAATCATTACCACCGACAAAACTTGTTGACAAGTGGAAAACATGCTTGGAAGCGGTCATTTGAATGTTGAAACATCATAGGATGCTAGCGCGACACGCAAATGTTTGTGTCATGCGCTAGTTTCCAGACACATCACGCTACAAAACGGTAAGCATAGGAAAAGAAAAAGGTTTAATGCAAAGTTGACACATGAAGGTAGCTGCTGAAAAGGGGCTTTGAACATCCTGAGAGGGAAAAAAGGCTGATGCAAGGGCTAAAATGAGCCTACACAAATTCTACGGAAGTGGAAACTAAAGTGGATGCAAGAATATATGTGAAATTGCAAGGGGTGCAATTTTACGACATTACATCTTTCTCCCACTTTAGAGAGCATATGAATCTACACTAATATGCACGCTAAAGGAAATCTACTAAACATAAATAGCATTATGATGCCAAAAGGATACTGTAGATGAAGAGATAACTCTTTGAATAGAAGAAGCATGCCTCCAGGCTGAAGACCTACAAAATAAACACATTAGACAAGAAAGACATGCACAAGAAAACTATGTTAGAACATACAAATCCATTACATCATGAGGTTAGAGCATAAAAACACACACACAAAAGCACACAACAAACTAAAGGATTTGAGTCAACAAAGTGAAAGAGACCTCGATGTAAAAGGTTGTCTCAGTACTATGTGTTGTCCCCAAGTTAAAAACAATAATACATAGAAGAATTTTAAAACTAAGAGAATAATATAAGGATTGAGAATGCACCCAATAGTTAGGGAAGAAACCAATGTCGAAGAGAGAAAGAGCATATATTTAGGATGAAGAAGATGCAAATCTTTGATCTGATATACACAATTAAGAAGAAAGAGAATTTAAGAGAGAGATGGGGAAGCTACAAAGGAATGAAAATTCCAAGAGAGATCGCTCCATAGGTCCTCAAACCCAAGGAGAGTTGAACTAAAGGACTCCATAGCTCCGCAAAATTACGAAGTTGCACAAAGTACATCGAAGGCTTGTAGACCAATGATGGACAAATCCCATAGGATGTAAGCACTTCACAGGCCCTCAGACCTACAAAGAAGGCATTACCCCAAGTAATATCTCATGAAGGAAGCCCAGTGTAAGGGGATTCTGTAGGTTTGAATTGAGAAGAAGCTTCACAGGCACACCTACAAAGCAACATGTTAATTCGCAGACTAAACATGTTAGACTGAAAAAGCCACACAATCAGACAGACAATCACACAGATGGTCCATAATTTGAATGCTTTCAAAGAGGTCCCTCAGGAACCCTTCAAAACAAAAATGGGTCCACTCAAAGGATGCATTATTTGAAAAGTGTGGTCTAGTTAGGCTACTCCCAAGCTAGACACGAATGATTTCATTTGAGATAAAATATTTCAAAGAGGGTCCCTCGGGAACCCTTCAAAAGAAAGGAGTCCACTCAAGGGACACTTCATTTGAAAGACAAAGAGAAGAGAGGGGGTCCTTTGAGAGGGACACACATCTTCAGAACAAGTTATCACTGCCACCAACATATAGGGGAGGAGAACCATGCAAGATACTTAGAACATACAGGATAGAGGTAGCCCTCGATATCACTTGTCATTTGAAGAAGAGGCAAGTGCATCAACAAATAAATGAGTGATGGCACCCGAATCATGAATTTGATGTATTTTATCCCTCCTTAAGGACTTACATTCACTAGTGGGATGGCCAGAAACTCAATGGTATGCATAGAAAGAATGCATTTCTTTATCATGCTTATGGAATTTCTTACATATAGAAGAAGGAAGACTAATCAAGCAGGCTTTAAGAAGCCTCAACAAAATACGTTTTTGCTCAGATAAAGGATGAGGAGTAGGAAGCAACCCTTTCTCTTATGGATAAAAGCTTAACTGCTCACAAGAAGAAGACACGAAGATAGAAGACAATGGAGGACGAATCAATCCAAGAGAGCAAGGTTGAGCAGAACTCATGTCACTCAACCATGCTTCTATTTAGATTGTTCATTTGAGCAACCAAGCCCCAAATTATGCTTACGAGGCACACATTTTATAGGGACCTGAATGCCTTGTTCGTTACACCCATAGCCATATTTAGAGACAAGCTTAAAGTCAAGACCATAACATGTTTGCAAATCTTGAGAAGGAGGAGGATCTTCATAGAGAGAATTATCCCAACAAGAGGGATTATACTTCTCTACAGTATCGTCATCAACCTTCTTGATAGGACTACTAGCATTATCCACTTTAATAGAAGTGAAATCATCTTCCTCAGAAGGAGGAGGATCAACATCAAGGACATTACAACTATTGTTCACATTACCCCGTGATGTAGAAGAATAATCATCTTTGATAGTGAATTTGAATGATGTTATTGGAAGGCCTAAGTGGATCGGGGTGACTTCATTTTCTCCAGTGAAGGATTCCATAAAGCCTAGAGAACCCCAATCATCACCAAGACGTGCATTTTCTTGAGAAGAGGTAGGAGTAGACTTAAGATTTCTTGCTTTAGAAGGTTCTTCTTCAAGGACATCTATCTCAAGAGTATCCTTTGTAGTAGGTACTGCTAGAGTAAACATTGACACACTGGAAGATACTAAAGGGATAAGAGTAGGCACAACCAAAACCTAACCGACAGCTTCCATCTCACATAAGTGCATAGCATCAGGGTCAGCCCTGACTATGACTACTCGATTATTGTAAATGAAATTAATAGATTTATGCAAGGTAGGCGAGACTACATCCATAGCATGAATCCACGATCTAACATATACAAGGGTAGGTACAGTAATGGGTCCCAAACTCAAAGGAAAGACTATTGTTCCTAGGGCTTGTTGACCGACATTATCAAACCCATGAATGCCAATAGAAGAAGCATTAAGGGAAGATGAATCAATATTAAGCTTAGGCAATAGATCAATGCTACATACATTGAGTGTTGAACTGAAATAAATGAGAGTACGTCTAATGCTAATATCATTAATGTTAACTATGATCATTAGAGGATTTGCTTGCTTCTGTACTTTTGAAGGTGAGAGTTCCTACAGATAGAATGTAATATTTAGTGAATCCGCACGAATATGAGCTATCAATGCATTAACATCTTT